>JAESVK010001051.1:191564-202874 GCA_017140935.1 Hamamelis virginiana
GCAGTAATCTTATCTCCATGTGAATGTTTAAGGAAAAGAGTATGATCGGATTGGCTCTGTTGATATCCGTACTTCCTCATAGACTGAGTGAATCTACCAAACCAAGTTCTCGGAGAATGTTTCAGCCCATACAAGGATTTCCTCAATCTACATACCCTTCCACTTTCAGAGGAGGTAGCAAAACCAGAAGGGAAATCCATGTAAACTTCCTCTTCTAGATCCCCATGAAGGAATGCATTCTTCACGTCAAACTGTTGAAGGCGCCACTCTAAGTTTGCAGCTAAGGATAATAGAACCCGGATAGTATTGATCTTTGTCACTGGTGCAAATGTCTCCTGATAGTCTATACCATAGGTCTGGGTATAACCTTTAGCCACTAATCTCGCCTTAAATCTTTCTATTGAACCATCTGCCCTGTGTTTCACTGTAAATACCCACTTGCAACCGATTGTCTTCTTCCCTTTCGGTAGATCGACTAATTGCCAAGTAGAGTTTTTCTGGAGCGCTTCCATTTCCTCAACCATGGCAGCTTTCCACCTTGGATCATCAAAAGCATCCTGTAACCTTTTTGGAACAGACACAGAGGACAACTGGTGTGCAAAAGTTTTATAAAATGGTGATAAACGGTGAGAAGACACATAGTTAGAGATAGGATATCTATATATAGAAGGACATGTACGAGTAGATTTTCTCATAGCTATAGGCAAATGAAAGTCATCCAATGGTCGAGAATCATCAACATGAGTATCAACTGAAATAATAGGTTCAAGAGAAGAAACTATCTCAGGATTACCTGTTATAGGAGCAACTAATTGATCACTGGATTGGTCAAGAGGTGTCTTATTCTTTCTTGAATATACTAATGGATATGGCTGAAGTCCGTCTGTTAATCCCAAAGGTGGATCATTGTTTAGATCCAAATTAGGTACTGAAGGTGCTGAAGATGGTAAACTGCTGATCTCCAAGGTAGACAACACATCCCAAGACTTCTATTCACTCCCCAAATTCTCCCCCTGAAGAGAAGTTTCTACAACTTCACCATAAAAATAAGCATGATCCTCAATAAAAGTGACATCTATGGAAACGAAGAGCTTTGTTAAAGAGGGATGATTGCACTTATATCCCTTTTGTGTGGCAGAGTACCCCAAAAAAAATGCATTTGAGTGCCTCGGATCCAACTTACTTCGGTGCTGTTTGTGAACATGAACATAACAGACACAACCAAACACTTTAGGTGGGATGTGAAGTAGAGTGGGAATAGAATGGGTTTTGGACAAGAATTGAAGTGGGGTTTGAAATTGGAGAACTTTAGAAGGCAATCGATTAATGAGATATGCTGCTGTAAGGACAGCATCTCCCCAAAACAATTTAGAAACATTCATAGCAAAGAGTAATGATCTAGCAACCTCTAAGAGGTGACGATTCTTACGCTCAGCGACACCATTCTGCTGGAGTGTATCAACGCATGAAGTTTGATGTATTATACCATGTTCTTGGAAATAAGCACCAAGACCCTTCTTAAAGTACTCCCCTCCATTATTGGATCTAATAACCTGTACTCTAGTGTTAAACTGGGTGAGAATCATTTGGTGAAAGGATTTGAAGATGAAAAACACTTCACTCTTTTCTTTTAACAAGTATACCCACGAAACACGAGTGCAATCATCGATAAAAGAAACAAACCACTTAGCACCTGAATGATGAGTAACACGGGATGGCCCCCACACATCACTATGAATAATAGAAAATGGCACAGAACTTTTATTAAAACTGGAAGGGAAAGAAGTGCGGTGGTGTTTAGCTAACAAACAACTATTACAATGAAGACTGGAAACATTAACATTAAAAAATAAGGAAGGAAATAATTTATTCAAGTAATAAAATGAGGGATGATCGAGTCTCCCGTGCCACAACCAAATCTGCTCCTCTGACGGTGCTCTACCATTGACTTGATGTACTTGTCCTGTATTATCCTTGGCTTGCCAATTCATATCCAAGTAATACATACCACCTCTCTCCCTACCAAGACCAATCGTCACCCCTGTGAGAAGGTCCTGAAAGACAAAATGAGTATCGAAGAATGTGACTGAGCATTTCAAGAATTTAGTAATCTGGCTAATGGATAATAAATTACCAGATAAATGAGGAACATGCAAAACAGTGGAGAGAGATAAAGAAGGAGTAAGAGAAATGACACCTTCTCCAGATACAGTAGAAGAGGACCCATTAGCAGTTTTAATACACTGCTTACTAGGAGTATCATAAGAAGAGAAAAGACTTGATTCATGTGTCATATGATCTGTTGTACCTGAATCTATAATCCAAGAAGACTCACAACAACCACGACTAGAAGTACTCAAGACAAATCCAAGGTTACCTGCATTGGTTAAGGAACATGAGGCATCTTTCAGGGATAACATCTGAGCATACTCCTTCAATATCTGATCTACTTGGGCCTGTGAATATTGTGGATGGGCTGCAGAAGAAGATTGTGTATCGAAGACTGCAGATGAAGACTGTGTATCTAAGACCAAGATCATCACAGGCGAAGGCACAAACTGTCTTACACTAGAACCAGAATCAGAGGTAACTTCAGACATTGTTTTTTAGAATTTTCTCGGTCGGAAAATTAACCAAGACCAAGATCGAAGAAGAAGAAAGAAGAAAGAAGAAAATTAAATCTCATAATCGAGATGCTCTGATACCATGTAGAATTATGAATTTATATTTATTATATTCATCTCAATAGAGGATTCTTATATAGACTGTATAATGAGTATATTAGGAAAGAAATAAAAAGAATAATATATTCCTAAAATTAAGCCTAATCATATATACACAGGAAATATTCAAGGGACAGCTAAGGCAGGCTGTCCAACAACATGGTAGTTTTACGTCCTACCAAACCAAATATTGAGGCAACGTTGTAGTTTACCGTCCTACCAGGCCATATATCTAGGCAACATGGTAGTTTTACATCCTACTAGACAAATTATTGAGGCAACATGGTTGTTTAATGTCTTACCAGACCATTTATTGATGCAACATGGTAGTTTTATGTCCTACCAAATGAAATATCGAGGTAAGGTGGTAGTTTAACATCCTACAAGATGAAATATCGAGGCAACGTGGTAGTTTAACATCCTACCATATGAAATATCGAGGCAACGTGGTAGTTTAACTTCCTACCATAGCATATATCGAGGCAATGTGGTAGTTTGACGTCGTACCAGTCAAAATATTGAGGTAACATGGTAGTTTGACATCATACGAGATGAAATATCGAGGCAACATGGTAGTTTTACGTCCCACCAGATGAAATATCGAGGCATTGTGGTAGTTTAATGTCCTACCATATCTATATCAAGGCAACATGGTAGTTTTACTTCCTACCATACAAAATATCGAGGCAACATTTTAGTTTAACGCCCTACCATACCATATATCAAGGCAATATGGTAGTTTATTGTCCTGCCAGACCATATCTCGAGGCAACGTGGTGGTTTAATGTCCTACAGGACGAAAAATAGAGGCAACATAGCAATTTTACATCCTACCAAACGAAATATCGAAGCAACATGGTAGTTTAATGTCCTAACATACCATATATCGAGTCGATGTGGTAATTTGACGTCGTACCGGACGAAACATCTAGGCAACATGGTAGTTTAATGTCATACGAAACAAAATATCGAGGCAACGTGGTAGTTTTACATCCTACCAGACGAAATATCAAGGCAACTTGGTAGTTTAATGTCCTACCAAACCATATCGAGGCAACATGGTAGTTTTACGTCCTCCCAAACGAAATATCAAGGCAATGTGGCAGTTTATAGTCCTATTGGAGCAACTACCGAGCCAACGTGGCAATTTTGTGTCCTATCATACAATATTACAACGCAACATGATAGTGTACTAATTGTCCAAATATCGAGCCAACGTGGTTGTTTTAGGTCGTCCATATCCAAAATTTGGGGCAATGTGGTAGTTTTATGTCGTTCCAGACCAAAAATCGATGCAACGTGGTTGTTTAACTTCCTATCATACCAAATATCGTACCATCATGGTTATTTTAAGTCTTACCAGAGCAAATATCGAGGCAATACGATAGTTTTACATTCTATCAAACCAAATATTAAGCCAATGTTGTAGTTTAATATCCTACTAGACTATATATCGTTGCCACATTTTAGTTCTACATCATGGCAAACTAAATAATGAGCTCATGTGGTACTTTTGTCATCCTACCATACCAAATATGGGGCCAACGTGGTAATTTTATGTCTTATCTATCCGAATACCAAACCTAGTACAGAGCCAACGTGGTAGTTTAAGGTCTTACTAGGAAAGATATCAAGCTAACATTCTAGTTTAATGTCTTACCTGACCATATACGATTATACGAAGCCTACGTGGAAGTTTTAAGTTCTCAAGGAGCCAAGATTGTATTTCAAGGCTGTGCCAATCCACCAGTCTAGCCAACATAGAATTTTGAGGTCCTACATAGAGTTTTGAGGTCCTACCAAACAACGTTCTAAACCAACATGGTTGTTTGAAGTCCTACCAGACTATTTACTAAGGAAAGGTTGTTTGAAATCCTACCAAATTATATGGTAGTTTAATGCCCTACCTTAATACTGTTTTTCAATATCATTCAATAAAATCAAACCAAATCAAACAGAACCAAATTGGACCCTAACTTTAGAGCTAATAATCATTAAGGATTTGAAACCCTCCGCAAACTTGCAAATTAATATGTCTACGATTATTAACAAAACTTAAATACTATACCGACACTAATAAAAAGAAAATTGTATATTAAACTACAAAGATAGAAAATATGCTACCTTACAATGAGAATGAACTTCACTTTGTTTGAACGTAATGTGCTTTGTTTGAATGGAATGCGTAGATGTGATGCCTTTGTAACCAGAATAGCTTCATGTTTGTCGCAGTATCATAATAATAAAAAGTAATCCAATGAAAAAAACTAACCAAATGAGTATTGATTCAATCCAACACTTAATCCTATGAGATATACATAATCCATCAATGTGAATCTTTAATATTAGGGTGTTATATAAAAAGAATGCTAGAATAAACAGACATGCTTACCTCAAGAAATGCACTTGATGCTATGTTGTAAAAGGAATGCTCTTCTCCTGTTAGATAGAAAATGCATTTGATGCCCATTGTAAAAGGAAAGGTCATGTCTACCTAGTGATTCATAATTCTCAGCAGCTAGCTCCTTCACAGTTAATGGATACTTTGAAGGCATGTGTCTTGCAAATGGTGATAGGTTTGTGAACTGTCCAGCTATATTCAGGAAAAGGGAAAATTTGAAGTATCTTTCTGGATTCATAGATTTGTTAATTATTGTAAATTTCAACATGTGGGCAATCCAAGAAGTTCATAAAGAATGTAACATGAGCTAAATTGCATAAAGGATTTGGGAACAAAAGACACATAACTTAAGGGTGTCCAACTCTGGACTTTCCAAGGTGTCAAAGTATCACTCCACAGGTAATCTTGTGATCATTGCATTCTGCTCAATGCTATCCTCTGGTCCAAACTAAAGAGCTAAGGATGGAGGTTTTAAAGAAGGTAGTCACAACCACAAATATATATGTGTGTGTGTGTGTGTGTGTGTGTGTGTGTGTGTGTGTGTGTGTGAGATCTCACCTGTGAAGCAACCTTCATTATTAGTGATCTTACCTGCAAAATCAGCCTTTATTATAAATATGGGCGAGCCAGAAACCTCACCCTGTACTCGCTTGAACAATGCCTTGACTTCATCAGCATTATGAACCTAGAAAATGCAGAAAACAGTTTCATTTAGTTCAATTCATGAAGATGGTCCAAACCAAGTTCCTCAACAGGATTAGAAACTTCGCCCGTCTTACTTTCACCAGAAATTCTCACATGCACTGCTGATTAAAAGGGAAAATTGGTTGGAAATATTAATCAATTATTTGATTAACACTAATAGACCAGGGATTTATATCTAGTTGTCAGACTACTGTAGTTTGAGCAAAGTATTTTACATGGGAGCCATTCCATGGAAGGGTGGGTATGAGCAATCAATAATGAACCAATTTTATCTCCCAATGCTGCCATAGATGTAGCCAGGGATCCCAAAAATACATTTCCCTTAGCATTCAGTGCATATGGCAGCTCAGGGTTCTTCGATTCATGGCCCCAACTGTGTTAAGATGCAGATATCTGTGTTAACATGCGACCTCTCATATAAATGTGAATGCTTATAAATGAATTCTAAACCTGAAGATATCATCCAAGACACCAGAATTAAAAAAGATACAATTCTACCAGGGAATGGACTGCAGTACTACTGCTCAGTCTTTTTCAATAGTTACAGAATAAAGGCTACAAACTTACTTTAGCTAATGGACTGAAAGGTCGAAAGCTGCTTGTTTCATACTGATTATTCGAGTGACTATTCTCTTCAACATTGTCTAAGTCGGCCACTTGGTTTGATGTTATATATTTGAAGATTTGTGGACCTTGTGGAAGTACTTCAGGGGTATCCTGTTTTGCTGAACCCAGATATTCGCCGTTTTCCATGATAAAGCAACTGTGCCTAGAAGGAAAAAATAGTTCAGTTATACGGAGCTCTCACAATAAGTGAAAAGAAAATAAACAAGAAAACATCATTATCATGGAAACAACCATCAACACGATTCTAAAGAATGAAGGTTTTCATGTGTCAAAGAAAGAACAAAATAGCACAACACAAACTAATACTAAATAGGTTCTCAACTACCTTGCAAGTTGCAACTAGGATTTTTAAAGCTCTTCAGCTAAGAAGGTGTGGTCTTTCCACTATTAAATTTCAAGTGGCAGAGGATCTAGCCCACCAGCAATCATAGAGAAAGCAAAGTCTTTTTGGGAGAAAGCAGTAAAGAACTTCATTCAACCTAACCAAACATACAAAACAGAAGGATTATACCACTTCAAATAAAACACAATGTGCCTCTCCCCAGAATAGCTACGTAGTGTGAACTCTACATGACATTGCAATCCACCTTTCAAATATAACAGAAACTAAACTTACTAAGTACATAATATCAAATAAAATAGGATATACTTCAGTACGAGCCATCCAACTGTAAGACCAAGGTTTGAGAATCTGTGAGGATCGTGATAGCACTATTAGTTAATTAGTTGATTAACATTACTAGACCAGGGAAATATATCCAGTTGTCAGACTACTGCACTAATGTCATGTACGAAGCAAAACTTTCTTATGCCTTTACCACCACCGCCCCAAGATTCCTTGATCATTGCCAGGTGACATACAACTTGATAATTAGCAATAGCTTCCTCTGTCCTATAAACATATGCTTCCTGGTATATTTCATACTTTCTAGAGAAATTTTCACCTGGAAGACAGAAATTTATATATTAGATGTGGAATTGCCACTTCATAATAAGGAACAAAACATAAGTTTATGAGAAAAGTATTTTAGTATTTTACATGAGAGCCATTCCATGGAAGGCACTTACTTATGCAGCTTTAGAAAACAATGATGAACCAATCTTATCTTCCAATGCTGCCATAGATGTAGCCAGGGATCAAAGAAATACAATTCCCTTTGCATTTAGTGCATCTGGTAGCTCAGGGTTCTTGGATGCATGGCCCCAACTGTGTTAACGTGTGACATCTCTGCGTTAGCATGCGACATCTCATATATTTGAATGCTTATATACGTATTCTAAACCTGAAGATATCATCCAAGACACTTGAAAAAAGGCTACAACTTACATTAGTTGACAAACTGATAGGTCAAATGATCCTTGTTTAATACTTATTATTTGAGTTGCTATTCTCTTCAATGCTATCGAAGTTGAAAGTACTTCAGGGGAATTCTATTTTACTGAAACAAGATAAAGCAACTATACCTACAAGGCAAAAACAGTTTAGTTATGTGGGGCTCCACAGTAAGGGAAAAGAAAACAAATAAGAAATTAATACTTCTTTAAGAAACGTAGTTACATGGAGCTCATGTATTTTAGCAAGTTATTCTTTCAAGCTAAGCTTTATGCTTTTCGGAATACAGTTAAATGGGCTAAACAACAGAATGTGGGGTTTATTCATGTTCACACTGATTTGGCTAAAATTGTTGCACAACTGGAAGATCCAAGTAAGAGTTTTTGGGAAGCTTAATATCTCATGTTCGATATTTTGTAGGTATGTAAATTTCTTAAGGCAGTATGGTTTTGTGACTTTCCTCGAACAAAGGCAAAAGAAGCCTACGATAATGCAATTATGGCTAGTGGAATTTTTGTGGGCATTACGTGGACCTCTTCCCTCAATCTTGGTTTGTATTCAGCTGTTCTGTGTCTTTCTTCCAAGAGAGAGAGAGAGAGAGAGAGAGAACTCAATGCAAAGCATGACCATTTAATTGCATGATAAGAGCTTCCTGTGATGACACTCCCAAAATTGTGGCCTCTGGTTCATGAATAAATGTAGGGGTTACAAAAGAGTACCGAGATTTAGTTATTAAACATTCAAATTACTTAAGCATTGAAAAAAATTATCCAAATATGGGGCCACGAGGACAAGGAGTATATCTATTGACTTCCATACATATCGGATCATATTCCTTATGCAAATGAGAACAATAGTCTTGCTTTCATAAAAAACATAACACCATCAACAATATTCAAAGTTTTCGTGACTATACTTATGCTTTTGTCTTATAGACTCCCTCTAAGTGCATCGACTAACTCTATTGGCAGTCAAATAGATAAATTAATAATCAAGATATTGACAACATTACAATCAAAAGTTTCCAAAGGATTCATAATGTAAAAACAAATATTATTACAGAACTAGGCCTAGGAAACCAGAAAGCAGAGAAAAAAGAATGCAAAATTTTTTCATACCAGTTCTAGTAGGCTTAAGCTGCTTATTAACCTCATCTAGAAATTTATGTACAGCTTCACGTGATTCCAAATGGACCTTGAAAAGAGAGAAACAACAGTCAACATGATTCTAATGAATGAAGGTTTTCATGCATCAAAGCAAAACAAAATAGCATAACACAAGCTACTACTAAATAGCTTCTCAACTACCTTGCAATTCTATTCCGCTAAGAAGGTGTGATCTTTCCACTAATCAATTTCAAGTGGCAGAGCATCTATCCCAGCAGCAATCATAGAGAAAGTGAAGTCTTTTTGGGAGAAAGCGGTAAAGAACTTCATTCAACCTTACCAAACATACAAAAGAGAAGAATTATGCCACTTCAAATAAAAAAAATAAAAATGTACCTCTCTCCAGAATAGCTATGTAGTGTGCACCCTGCATGACATTACAATCCACCTTACAAATATAACTGAAAATAAACTTATTAACTAAGTACATAGTATCAAATAAAATAGGATATACCTCACCGATCCATGGGTACAAATCATCCAACTGTAAGAGTTTTGCGAATCCATGAGGATTGCGATTGAACTATAAAAAGAATCCACCGCCCATTGCATAACAAAGAGAAAAGATGCGGCTTCAGCCTGGAGAACTGATGAAGCACTAAAAAACTAAACTGCTGCAGCGAATAGAACATCAAAGTTAAAGGTCTTAACAGACCAAACATTGAGCCAAGATAGTAGTTTAACATCCTACCCGACCAATTATCAAGGCAACAAGGTAGTTTAACGTCCTACCAGACCAAATATTGAGGCAACCTGGTAGTTTAACATGCAACTGGACCAAATATCGAGTCAATGTCGTAATTTTATGTCCTATCAAACCAAATATTGAGGCAACATGGTAGCTTAACGTCCTACCAGTACATATATCAAGGCAACATGGTACTTTTACATCCTATCAGACCAAATATTGAGGCATCATGGTAGTTTTAGGTCCTACCAGACCAAAAATCGAGGCAATGTGGTAGTCTAATATCCTACCGGAACATATATCGGGGCAACATGGTAGTTTTACATCTTTCAAGACAAAACATCAAGCCAAACATGGTAGTTTAACGTCCTAGCAGACCATATATCGAGGCAACACTGAAGTTTTACGTCCCACCAAACCAAATATTGAGGCAACGTAGTAGTTTAACGTCCTACAGGACCATATATCGTGGCAACATAGTAGTTTTACGTTCTACCAGACCAAATATCGACACAACATCGTAGTTTTACATCCTACAATCCCACCAAGCAAAATATTGTGCGGACGTGGTAGTTTAACATGCTACCATACCAAATATGGAGGCAAGGTAGTAGTTTTACGTCTGACCAAACCAAATAATGAGCCAACATGGTAATTTGATATCCAACCAGACCAAATATCGAGCCAATGTGGTAGTTTAACGTGCTAATAAATTGAATATCTAGCAAACATAGTAGCTTTACATCCAACAAAACAACATATCGAGGCAACATGGTTATTTAATCTCCTTTAAAACACAATATCGAGGAAATATGGCAGTTTAATATCCTACCAGACCATATATCGAGGCAGCATGGTAGTTTTAGATTCTACCCGACCAAATATAGAGGCAATGTGGTAGTTTAACATCTTACCAGATCATATATGGAGGCAACGTGGTAGTTTTATGTTATCCCAAATAAAATATCGAGGCAATGTGGTAGTGTAACGTAGATCGTACATTGAGGAAACGTGGTAGTTTTACATCTTACCACACCAAATATCGAGGCACTGTGATAGTTTAATGTCCTGCCAGACCTTATATCGAGGCAATGTGGTAGTTTTACATCCTACCAGACCACATATCGGGGCAACGTGGTCATTTTACGTTCTACCAAACTAAATAATGATGCATCATGTAGTTTTATGTCTTAAGACATCAAATATCGAGGCAAAGTGGTTGATTAACATCCTACCAAACCAAATATCGAGGCAACATGGTAGTTTAATGTCCTACCCAATATCGTAGTTTAAGGTCCTACCACATATCGAGGCATTGTGAAAGTTTTAGATTATACAAAACCAAATATTTATGCAAAATGGTAGTTTAACATCCCACCTAACAATATCGAGGCAACATAGTACTTTTACGTCCTAGAACACCAAATATCGAGGCAACGTGGTAGTTTTACGTCCCACACTCCCACCAAACCAAGTAATGTGGCAACATGGTAGTTTTACGTTCTACCAAACCAAATATAGAGGCAACGTACTTTGGAGTCCTACCAGACCATATATCGACGCAACAATGTAGTTTTATGTCCTACTAGACCAAATATGGACTCGACATGGTAGTTTAGTGTCCTATCAGTCCAATTATCAAGGTAACATGGTAGTTTAGTGTCCTA
>JAESVK010001051.1:307555-320702 GCA_017140935.1 Hamamelis virginiana
AATAAACAAAAAATATTAAAAATATAAAGGACCTTATGGTATAAAATTGGACTTTGTGGTATAGAGCTCCGGATATTATGCTTGCCAAAAATTATAGCGATCTAATATCAATATCTCAAAATATTAACTATTTGTGACTGCTGAAATAAAAATGTTCTAGCAGGATCATTTCTATATGTATGCATGCTTGTAGTGTGTAAGAATATGATCCACCATTATAACAATTAAGAGCAATTCCAATGGAGGTTCAAAAGTGGATTTAGATTCATTTTTAAACCCAAATGCAAAAATTCTTACTCCAATTGTAGGGTTTTAAAAGTGAATTTAAAATAGATTGGATCTAAAAATTTATTCAAGTTTGAATCCAAGTTTAGCTGGATTCATTTTTCTTCTAAATATATAAAAATGTCTAGAAACTTGTGCTTGATTTGAGAAAAGAGAAAGATAGAGAGAGAAACTAATAAATGGATCCATCACCCTTGAAAATAAATCAGTTATGCATTTCATTGTAGCATATTTAAAAAATGGATCCAACCATTAGAATTGCAAGTTGCTCTAATGCAGTGCTCTTAAAGGATCCATGTTGTAAAATGATGGGGGAAGATATTTTGGAATTCCCTTTCATAAAAGCTCTGTTTAATCACAGTGACATATACAGCTACAGTGATTCATGTACTTCTGATGACATTACACTGGCAGGAAGCAGCGGACGACTTTCATGCACCTAATGCGCCAGCAAGGACATCACTCTAATTGAACACTGGACCCTACTTTTGAAATTGTTTTTTCTACAAAAACAAGTTTAAGTTGCTATCACATTTGACTTTACATCACCATGTTTAATGACCTAACGAATCGAAACAGGTGTTACATGAAGCATAAAGTCTCTGAAAGAAAATATATATACCAATATGCCATTGGGGTCAATTTCAATACATCATGCTTCAATGCTGGGGGAGTAAATCTATGTGGGGCCAACCTAAATCAAGTCTCATTTAAAAGTTTCACCATTACTTGAAAAGTTATGATCAGACAGGCTGAAGACCATCGGTACCAATCCAAATGTTACATGTAGCCTACACGCAGACAAACTTTAATATTTAATTAACTAATTACAAAGAGTACAACACATATCCGTTGTAGTCTAGTTGGTTAGGATACTCGGCTCTCACCCGAGAGACCCGGGTTCAAGTCCCGGCAACGGAAAATAGTTTTTGCCTCGCCTTTAGGAGAGGGGAGGCTTCCTAACTTGCCAAAATGCTAATATCCATTTCATAAAAGAGACTTTTAGAATAGAATAAACAACTAAATAAGTGGAGCTCAAAACATATTTTTGAATTTGGTAATTTGTCAAGTCAAGCTTTGAGTAATATACTCAAACAACAAGGTCATTCATACTCCGATCGAATTTGACTTACCAAAACAATAGAAGAAGAAGAAGAATTGTTCTAGCTCACCCACTCGTAAGATAAAAGAATCAAGCTCAATTTTATTATTGAATTATACCCACTCGGCTCATTTATAACCCTAGTAGCCGGACGAAGTCATCCCACTAATGGGGCCTATCCTGAAGGAAGGAGAAGTTGGGTGGTTTAAAAAAAGATTTATTTGCAGAAAATTCCAATCACAAGGTGAATTCCTAACCACCATTTTATACATTTGCAGGCATGAAGATATCTGCAATCCAGAAATAGTGCTTTCCTTTGTCCATATCATGAACCATGAAGAAACCTGTCCTCCATTTGCGAAAGACAAGAAGGATGTCTTCCAATTTCCCAGCATAGGGCATCCTAACCACCATTTTATACATTTGCAGGCATGAAGATATCTGCAATCCAGAAATAGTGCTTTCCTTTGTTCATATCATGAACCATGAAGAAACCTGTCCTCCATTTGCAAAAGACAAGAAGGACGTCTTCCAATTTCCCAGCATAGGGCATCCAAATGCCCACAATGTCCACTTTTGGGGCTGCAGCTAGCTGAGAACAGAACATTATATACTAAAGTAGATACATTGAAAGACCTCTTTATATATTGCTCTAAAAATAAGTTGAGAATAGTTTGAATTATACACAGAAGACCCTGATTAAGGACCAAGAGACCAGAAAGAGAGAAAGAATCTACAGCACATAATTACAGAGAGCCAAACACATCCTCGACCTTAAACGTGGAAAACAGGGTGACTGTCACTCAAACCAAATAGACATTATCAAAGTTTTGAAGCCAGTTTCCCTCTCCCATTAGCTTACAGATTCTGCTGCTTGTCATGCAGATACCTTCGCCTCCGTGTTTTGCTTGAAGCCTACCCAAGATTTAAGAGAGAAAGATCCTTCAATTCCTGCACAATATAATTCTAACTCGCCACGGTATGTTTGTGTACTACTATCACCTACGGCGGCGCTTTGTATCCACCTGAAATATCCGCATCAAATGGATGTCAAATAATAATAATAATAATATTCACCTTCATAATGTTCATGTTCCCTTGATTAGTACAAAATTTTAAAAAATATTGCTCCTGAGATCCAATCATATGCTGAGAGATGTCTGTGTACAATACTCGGCTCAATTAACAAATTTATGGACATGGGCACTGCATTTTTGACAATTGCAAGGTCTTATGATTGATAAACCTCTGCTGTAGAAAGTAATATGGCGCGCATAACACATAATAATTGTATAATAATAAATCAGACATGAGCGCTCCATTCTCTTACAACTTATTTGTACATCTTCTAGAATGAGCGCAGTTCTAATGTATGCCTCCCTAGTGCTACACATCTCATCTCTTGGCTACCCAACCGTTTGATCCATGAACACAGTAAGTTCATGCATACATACATACATACATCCACACATATGAGGAGAAAGAATGTACAACTAGAGGACATTTCCATGACAGAAGAAAATTAAGGGGCTGTTTGGTGGCAAGACCAAAAAATGGTTCGGCCAATATGATTGGGGAAGGTGATTGGCAAGTGTCTCTGTACATAAAGACCTTCAAGAAAAACACAATTCAAATGACCAATGTCATGGTTTAAAGTTGCACCGAATGGTGCACAACCAGCTGTCTCATTTTTTAGTCTTCCCAAACAACCTCCCAGAAGCAAAAGGAAATATAGCTATAAAGACAAAGGAAAACCGATAAGGCAACACCAAGCGAGTAATAACTTTTCATTAAAGATCTCTTTGCACCCCTATTTGCTAGAGACTTCTAATTGCCCAATCCATAAATATAAATGATTTTGGCAGAGTAACCTGCCACCGCCATCTGGGCCCCAAAAACAACAACAATCTTCAAGCCCCAGAAGATGAGCCACCAACTCAGCTTTTAAAACTCGCCAAGGAAGCAACAACAAAATATAGTCATAGTCTTTGTGTATGCTACCTATTCCTTTCTGACCTCAATACCAGGAAGAACCATCAAAATTCAACTTGACCAAAAGAGGGAGGGAACCAAGGATGAAAAATAGGAAGTCTAGCTATCATAGAAGAAACAATACCCTTTCAATTTTTAAGGATATCAAGAAGAGGAATTCCCTGAGACACAAGACTGCCATAAGAACATAGGAATACCAAAGCCTTAATTTTCTGATTTTTCTCCCAAAAGAAAGCCAAGGACTCAACTCTATCACTAAACAATATTTTTATTATATTGTTGTTTAATAAAATATTTACTTTGATTTGTTTAAATTATAAAAATTAAACTACACTAAGTAAGCTCATTCCCTATCCAGTCATCCATTGCCAATTTATGGGCAACATCCTCACAAAATTCTCCATTTTATCAGTGATCAAACCAAGATACCGAAGATGGTTGTTATGAGGTATCACTCGTTCATTATGTAGCTAGTGTCTAAGATAACCCAACCTCTTACAAGAATGCACTTATGTATATTGAATTGATCTGGCTTGCTCTAAAAACCTCAGATTCCAAGGCATCCATCCAGATTTCGAGTTTTATACCTATTCTCATTAGATAACACCAAGTTAGACACAAGTGACCACTCCTGAAGAAATTTCCCTAGACTATTAAGTTAATAATTTACTTTAATTTCACACAAAAAGAAACAGCGTTAATGTCAATGCTTAATGCAAGCTTCTAAATGTCCTCACATTCCTCGTACATGTACTTAACAATCCCAATCTAATTATTTAACTCTTTTCTTACAGCAGACCTACTGCTAAAGCCCTTAACAACCTCTATCACAGGCTTTCCCTAAGCCAATAACACTTCAATTTCTCTTCCACTTCATTCATTGCCTATATGCTAGCTTCTCCCCAGCATGAAAATGAGAAGTGGTCCCACAAATTCTAGTTTATTGCCCAATTTTTTCTAGAATCGAAATCCCTCTTGATGCCTAAAACCTGGTACACTCTGCCTCACGTCTTTGATACGTCAGCGCAGCAAGTCAATAACTCTATAGACCTCATCCCTCCTATATATATATATATTCATTCCCAGTTAGGCCTACCCTAGGCTAGCCAATCCCCAAACTCTCGCGGCTCCCAAGCTTTGACACCAGGATTTTGTCAATGAGTGCAATGTAACTCAACGCCTGAACCAGAGGCATTTCAGTCATCCGGTTCATCCCCACAATAAAAAGCAATGTTTCAATATTTCGAGCTCACACTAGCATAGAGAGTGTGGAATCATTAGTCTTACTACCCAAGGAAGTAGATTTTGTTAAGAACAATGGAGAAGTCAGAGATTTTCCATGATCAGACAATTGACTTGAGAATTGAGAACACTGGTCAATAAATAAACACCTTGCCTTTTGATTCCTCACATCACATGCTTCGTGCACCATTTCCAGTTATAATTTTTTAGTTCAATAAATTGCGAAGACCAAAGAAGATTGTCCATAATTGCCCATCCATAAGAATGCATTACACAATGAATGAGAAGCAGGTCATTGTCGTGGCGATAACATGTCAAGCTAGTTTGGCCTCACTATAAAGTATTTAGGCATTATAATAGGAAGTCTTATATTTTCCTTCTCTTGTATCATAAAAAACAAGCAATCAGACTGTCCCCAAACAAAAAAAAAAAAAAAAAAAAAAAGAAAAAGAAAGAAAAAAAAAAAAAATGGGGGACAGGGAGCAAAAAAATAACCCTAGTTTATAGAAAGATTCAGAAACTAACACTAGATAATCTTGTTGCAAAATGACATGCAAGTCATCTTGAGTCCAGATACTATTGTGCACTAGAATAAAAATATAAATCATAAATTTATCTATCATAACAGTATATGGAAGTACCTTTGTATCTGAATGTCTGGTAGTATGAGGATTCTGCAACTTCTTTTGATCTTCAGAGGAACAACTTTGGCAGAAAAAGTGATCAAGCCTTTTAGCTTCCTCCGGGGTCATCTCTATACAAGCAGGATGAAACCTGAATCAAAAGTAGTAAGTTGAATACAGCATCATTTGAAATCTATAACTCAAAATTTGTTCCCTACAATTGGACGTGTTTGATTGCAGCAGCAATCAGAAGCCATGTGTTAGGCTTAGATCTTGACATTCGCCCCAAAATTAGGGCTCAAGGAAAATGTCTTGAGGTTCCATAGCAGAGGCTAACTTAAAAAATACACAATTTGCAGACTTAAGGCCTAGCAACATGTCTCGTAATTAAGGCAGGCACTCATACACAAGCATACATCTTTGTAAACCGACTTAACAATATGAATCTAATCGGCACAAATAAGAATCTTCTTTGTCTTCTGAACAAAATGAAGAACCGTGTGGTACTCAAGACCCACACCACCTTAAAGAAACAATAACATAAAGTAAGTTTTAGATTCATAAGTTATCCATTAGTTATGCTCAAATACTCCATCAAGAGGACATGATGCCCCATAAATGTCTATGCACCTCCATAATAAATATAATAACATACTAAATTAGTCACATAACTTACTCAAAAGCTCTTAACATTCATGTATTACAAACACAGGAAATGGACATGCTCAAGTGTGTGCACACATCCATAGTAACCAAGGTATATTTTATTATAATAATCAATGAAACATATGCTTCATTCCCAGGGCTCTCTCTCTTAACAAGTAACAACCTCCTCATCTCCACTCTTTATCAGCAAATATCCATGACAATTTTCTCTCAACCCCCTCATCTCCTCTCTATATCAGCAAGTATTCATGAAAATTCTCTCTCTCTCTCTCTCTCCAAAATTATGATCTACCACTACTTGGATATGCTCACAAAGCTATATCACTCTTGGAGCTCTCTCTCTCTTTAGTTTGTTTGTTGCAGCTTAACTTCGACGGATGCAGATGCTTTCCTAGAAACTAAGACAACTTAGTATTGGGGGTATTATGAGAGACCATGATGGCCATGTTATTTTTTCCCTTCTCTAAAACTTATGGAGTAAGAAGTGAACAAGTCAAAGATTGGTTCTCTTCTTGTGGTACTTAAGGAGTCTGGGAGTAGGGATTACCCAAATTACTTTTGGAGGATGATAGTCGGAATGCTATAAAATGGATCACCAATTGGAAGAATAGTTATTGAATTGTATTTATTTGCTTTAAGATTTTATAGAGCTTTCTTGCTCCTCGGTTAGGGCCATCAGGCTCATTGAGTGAGCTAAAGCTTCAGCAAATGTAGAGATAGGTTTCTTGGCAAACAAGGGTCTTACGTCTTTCACAGATTTTGCCAAGGTGAAGTTTTCTTCTAAGTCCTTGTTACTTTGTTTGGGTCAATATTTTGTTGTTTGAACTTAGGTGGTTTTTGTGGATGAAATCTCTTCTTCTTCTTTGTATTCCAGTTTTCTTTCTTAATAAATTTCATTTCTAATTAGAAGTAAAAATATGGGCCTAAAAGCAGCCAAGATAAATCACCTCTTAAAGTTTATGCATTGAGTGTACAGAGGTAACCACCACAACTCAACAAAACATTGTCCCAAACTGCTAGTTGTCATCTAAAAAAATGTATTTCTCCATTGCACCCTTTCAAGGGCTATTTCAAATATTATTGCCTCCAAACTTGCTTCCATCTTGAGTTGGCACCAGAATACCTATGTGGTATTTTCTATTGAAAAACGTAGAGCAATGTTTATACAGAAAACTTGTCAATCTATAATCTAGAAAATGTTTCAAATTCTAAGTTTCCCCATTTTCCAAACAATCATTAGACTCCACCAATACTGTTCCTGCATATCCTGACTTTAACCCACAATGTATATACGTAGAAGATGTAGCATATTGTTATCTGAAAATTGTTTCCCAGTACTTCCACAATCAAAAAAAGCTTTGCCAATTCATGATAGAATACCTCAATAATCAGCATAATGCACTATTTTGATAACAAAGTTCCACAAGAAACTTGTTTCTTAACAGTTGAATTAGGATGAAGAAGGAAATTGAAGGCAAATGAGTTGGCAAGAAAGATAGTATTTTTGTGCATAAATAAACCATCTTCAAATGAACATGAATAGACAAATAATAAATAAATAAAAGAGCGGACTAGTCACGAGGCTTGTTTTTCAAGAAAAATGTATAATATCGCACAAGTTCTAGGATCTTTAACTTCTCTTTAGATTTCATAACTATCTTAGAAATCAATGAGAATTTAGATGGAAATCAATTGTCAAAACTTGTTGGAAGAAATCTAAGTGCCCATCCTCACTTACTTACAATACCCACTTCCCCCCCATGTTAAATAGGAGGGTATGTGATGAAACAGGCAGCAAAAGCTGGAACCATTACCTTGACATTTGTGGCTCAATCAAAGCCAGATGATCTCTATATGACAAACAGGCAAAATTTGTCAAACTTTAATGGCTAGTAATTTCAATTGATAAGTTTCAGAGCATATGACCATTGTGTGTCAAGTCATCACCAACTTCATGAATTAGTTTCGTACTACCAATACATGCATACAATCATAACATTCATGTAAAAAAAAAAGAGTAGAAATACTCTAGCCATAACTCTAGTAATTTTCAAACTGTTTAGAAAATAACTACTCTTTGGACAGTCAAATCGATTTATCTAAAATCTACCACTAAACCTCTACCAGATAACGTAAAAAAGGAAAAAGGTCCAAATGAAACAAAGATGTCAAACTTACCAATCAGTGCAACCCTCGCATTGAACCATTAGATCATCAGGGTTGTAAGGCATTTCGCACTTGCAATATCTGCCACGTTCAATCGACAGAACAGAAAAGCTCAAACAAACTCAAATAAGATAGTGAATTAAAATTCAGCACTCCCCCATACTCCATATTGCACTACAAATGTAACTAAGTGAATAAATAAATAAAACACATTTTCAAAACCCCACCTTTCTATTCCAATAAGAAAAAGAAAAGAAAAGTAGAAAACAATCCATTTCCTCAAGTATAAACATAAAATCCCCATATTAGCAATAAAATTAACCTAACCCAAAGTACAGAGATCATCCTAATTAATCAGCAAATGACACTTGAAGGCCTGATGAAATCATCATAATGTCCAATTTTGGATTTAATTACACCAAACTCACATAATGAGAAACATAGGAGAGAAAAATAATGTTCTAATTAGCATTCCTTGACAGAAGAAAATAACATTAATCTTCTTGCGGCAATCACTAATATGAAAAGTAACAAAACCCAACTTTTACAACTAAACCAATATAAAAAAAAAAAAAAAAAAAAAACATATTATTGAAAGATAAAACTGATATAGTTCTACATACAAAAAATCCTATCAATATGATGCTCAATTGTAATTAAAATAAGAAGGGGAAAAAAACTAATCTTCCTCACACCCAATGCATAATTAAAATATGACAAAACAAACAGATAAATTTATACATACACAACAACTCAATCGACATGAAAATACACGAACAAATAACTAATCTTTTTTCACATTCAACACACAAGTGAGATATAATAAACAAATTATGCCACTAAACTAACAAAATCATATCAGTAGAACGAAGAATCGATCGAATTATAGAAAAATAAACCGATAAATTTAAACATACACGGCGACTCTATCGGGATTGAAGGCTCCAGTTGAAGAATTATACTCGAAACGACAGAAGAAGTCGTCGTTACCGACGGCATCGAGCTTCGTATAACTCTTGAAACTGTGCACAGTACACTTGCCCTCGATCGAATCGGCACTCTGTACGTCGAAGTGATCGGACAAAAACACCTCCTTAGAACCATGAAACTGTCGCCGGCCTCCGATCGACTCCTCCGGCCGGTAATACCACCGGATGTGAACCTTTACGTTGGCGCCTCTGCTGTCCGATTCGATCTTCTCAACCTTCGCCACGTACGACGGCTTCGACGACTCCGACGGTCGCATCAAAACGCAGTCGCCGGCTGTGGACGGAGCAGTGCACGTTAGCGTGGGGCACCGGCGAGGGGAAGGGGGAGCGAGTTAGATGAAATTTTCTGTAGAAATAAGAATTTTCTCGGGAAAATTATTGGAACGGAAAGCTTACCTTTGATGGTTTTGTTGATGGATTTGACGGTGTAGGAGTCTAGGGTTCGTTTGGACGCACGGGTTTTGGCCATGGACTGACGGAACAGAAGGAAGACGTGCAGAGGACTAGAGAAAGAGGGAGGGCTTATTTTTCAGTGAGAGTTGATATAGTGCTTCGCAGGTTATGGTTTCAACGGTATGCTAAATTTTATCAAACTCCTTTCGCGGAAAAATCGAAACTATAATTTCCTAAAAAATAAATAAATAAAAGAGAAATTGCCACTTGACTCCCGTCCTATTGGTATTTTTCATACTACACTCCTAAACTAACAATTATGACACATTTGATTTTTTGGACTTTGAATTTGTGTCACATTGATCCCTTTTGTGAGTTGACTGACCGTCTGATTTCAGAACGAAAATAAAAAAAATTTCAGGCTACCCTTTTTACATAAATAATCCTACCAGTACATATTGATTTTTGCGAAAGTCACCATGAAACTCATAGGTGATTGTGGGATACATATTTTGTAAAACTGATAATTGGATTAGATACCATGCATATGTTTGTCAGGCATGCCAAAAAATCACACTGATCCAACGATCAATTTCTTATATATGTCACTGAGAAAAACTGTGACAGTTTTCAACGGTCAGAATTTTTAACAGTTTGTATTTTGGGATGGATCATAATTTTTTTTTGCAGACGTGACATCCATAACAATGGTATCTAAACCAACAGTCTGTTTTTCAAAAAAATATGCATCCTACAATTTCCTATGAATTTTATGCTGACTTTCGCGAAAATCAGAACATGCATTCTAGATCGGAACTCACTTTTTTATATTAAGAATTTCAAGTTGCGTCACGTATATTAGGTGATATTAATTTTGTTTCAAATTCAGTTGGCGAACTAACAAAAATGGTTAATCTAACACAAATTCATAGTTCAGGGGTCAATGTATCACAATTGATAGTTCAGGGATACAATGTGAAAAATGTTTATAGTTCAGGAGGTTAATTAGTAGTTTTTCCATAAATAAAATATCCATCACGTTTGAGAAAGATTTTATTCTAGTCTTTATATTTATTATAATTTCATAAAAGGCGTCAAAGTATTATTCTGATGCAGTTTAGTCACCGTACTAGAAAACTCATCAAAATGGTGTTTAAAGTATTCATCATTTCACTCTTCCTTATAATATAAATTGCGTTAAAATACTTCTCTTAAATCTCCCATCATTTATTGATGCATGCCCGATCTACCCCGCATATGCTTACATAACTTATAAATGTATGAACCAATAGATAATTGTATGATGCATATTTTAAAAAATTTACCGTTACATTAGATACTTTACTTATTGATGTCATGCATGCCAAAAATCACAGTGATCTAATGTCAGAATTTCAAAATATATTTATGAAAAATTGTATCCACTGAAAACTATCACGGTATTTCTCAATAATATTTCTGAAAAATCGACTACCGGATCACTGTGATTTTTTGTATACAGAACATGCATAAATACAATATCTAATCCAATTGTCAGTTTTTCAAAATATGCATCTTACGGTTATTTATTGGCTTTCATGCAGACATGAGCTTATATTAGTGAGTTTATAAATAATTAATATTTGAAGGGGAGGGGACACCGTAACGCGGGAATTGTGGAATGCGTGGGAATACAAGTCCACTACTTAAAATAAACTATCACAAACTCACTCGCCAAAGGCATAAACCATGATCTCTTAGACGAGAGTCATGAGCCCCGACCAACCTGAGTAATCTCAATTGATCGAGAAACTAGTCATTATAATAATATATTTTTGGCATGCATTATCTGTATAAGTAAAACATACAAGTAGAACATACTATTCAATTATTCATTGCTAAAAATATTTCTCACACTATGTTTCACAACGATAATTAAAAATATAAATCAAACCATGAGATCGAATCATGTGTTTTGGATTGGTAGATGAGGTGGCCTGAGTGGCTAAGCCTAAACCCATTAGGATATGCTTCATGACTTTTAATAATCGGAGTCTTAATCAAGCCCCCTACAAGTCTAGAACCGTCCAATTCGCCTTATTGGCTGACCTAAATTCCTGAATCTTGCCTTGATCAGGGGGAAACTGTACACATCTATACGGATAAATACTAGAGAAGAGTAAAGATTTATAAAATAAAAAAGAAATACGTATAAGAGAGAAGTAGCTTACGTGTCTTCACATTTGTTTATCAAAATTATCCCTATAAAAGTAATATTTACTATTACTAAAAAGTATATATAGTTAATTTCCACTTCACTCATGACATCCTCTTTTTATAACTATCCTTTCTATCTTTTTTTTTTTTTTATAACTTTTTAATAACCACCTTCTCAATTTATTATTTTTAATTTTTATAAACTATTATTTACCTATTTTGCAAATGCATCTTTTTAGCTTTAATATAATATTCAGAAAAAAATAAAAAGATACCACTATGCCTTTCTATTAATTTTCTTATTTTATTTTTAACACTCCATATTCAAAAGGGGTGCCGATTTATTTTTATTTGGGTTCAATTCTTAGTAACTCCTTGAGACTAAGCCTCTGATCGGATCGAGTAGAGAACTTAGTCTAGTGCGCGCAAGCTCGGCAAATATGCCCCTTACCACCATTCCAAAAAGAAAAAAAGAAAAAGGGTGTGATCCATGTGAATTTCGTACCATGTCAGAGAGAAAGAGGGGGGATAGAGGGGGAAATTGTTCAAAAAGTTGGCGTTGAGAGAGATCTATTGGAAAAATATAATTGGACTATTTAGAATTTGGATAATATTGTATTTAAACAATTAAATTAAATAAATAAACAAGTAATAATTCTATCACATGATGTACAGAACGTATATATTAACATGTATATAATTCTATATTACATAGAATTATATGCCAATTAAGAATCTACTACTTAAACAATTAGATAATAAGAAAAAGTTTAATACTTGAATAAGAATTAAGAAGAATAAGTTTAATACTCGAATAAGAATTCTATTATAACTATAATTTTATTAAAGCAATCAATAGCATTTAAAATAAAATAACAAGAATATCCAACATAAAATTAAATACTCATTGTCCATATAGTAGGCTGCAGATACGTACATAGACACTATGTCCTTATGAAAGATTTCGTTCATTTTATTGGTGCTTAGAGTTTCTTATATGTCTACGTCTCACGATACAATAATCACACTTGAAGAAGAAGCACTGAAATCTTCAAGTATAGCAAATCAGAATATGTCTATCTCTTTCTAATAATGAAAACCAATAGAATAACAATATGGACGAATAAATTGAATACCAAAAGACTCAACCAATGCCTTATTTATAGATGTAAAGGTGTCTCTGTAGATTCTGTGCAGGGACATAAAAAAATGGACATATATAACCGTAGAAAACAGTCATGACTATTTTACACTAACGGTCATAAACTAACTAATTAACGTCTAATTTAAATAAATTATGGTAATTTTTCATTTATAACTTTATCATTTTGAGCATATTAATATACCACGTTAATTTGCTCAAAATACAACAAGTGAGAGAATCCTAATTTTATATATTAGGCAAAAAATTCATACACTGGGATCAATATATTGTATATGAGAATTTTGTTGACTTTGTGCCACTTTTGCAAGTCCCACATCGGTGGGATTAG
>JAESVK010001051.1:320712-334224 GCA_017140935.1 Hamamelis virginiana
TTGTTGACTTTGTGCCACTTTTGCAAGTCCCACATCGGTGGGATTAGAAAAGGGCCAAGGCTCAAGTGTGTATATAATGAGGCTTAACCTCATTGTTTTAAGTGCACCAGTCAAATGCTTAGCTAGTAACTTTTGACTTTAGTTAAATTCCTCTGTTGGTTTTTTTTTGTAAAAAGGAACAAAGAGGTGAAAGTTAAAGTTTTACTAGTGGGGAAGCTTTGTGGGTGTATTTGGGGTGGGGAGAGAAATTGTGTGATTGTAATAATTTTTCACATAGTGTATTTTCTTCTCTGGGCCTGGTGGTTTTTCTCCTGTTTTGGAGTTTTCCACGTTAAATTCTGGTGTTGTGTTATTTCTCTATTTTTCTTGATATTCCTATAAAGGTTAGATCCTAGGGGGTGAATTTGGAAGGGCCAAATTCCCAACAAATTTTGTATACTCACATTGTGCAGGTAGATCGCACCTCAAAGGATGAATCCAATACTCATCTGTGAGTGCACGAAATTTCTATATATAACATTTCAATAATATTTTTGAAAAAGAGCTATTAAACCGACTAAATTTTAATAATTTTATCCCTTGATCGGACAATTAATGCAACAACATGTCTCTACGTGTCCAACATTTGATCCTACTAAATATATCCCTAATAAATTCAAGCCTTCGCTTTTTCACAGAATAAAAGTTTTGGCGAAAGGAAAAGGCTCGTATCACTGGCCACGTCATTATAAATATATTTTAGTGATAAATTTTTGAAGATGTTTAACATTTTTCTATTCAGTAATGCTATATATTCTAAAAAATTATTTCCAAAAGACATCTTAAATGAATCATAATCCTTTATTTATTATGAAGAAAAAATTCTTTAAAAAATAGAAGACTAGATCACCTGCCACATTATTTGAGATAAACTTTTGGGACAAGTTTTTTGGACATATATCATTTTTCTTTTCTACCATAATATGTCACGTAGTAATTTTCTTATGGGTACACACATATATGAATTTATATAATGCATATTCATATGCAAAAAATGGATTGAGCCAAACTGAGATTCATATTCATCACCATTTCCCTTCCAAAATTCCAAAAACCTCTATCCATATCAATTTTCAATTTTATGATCCAAAAAATGGATATGGATCACATTTGCATTTTTCCATTGTCGATGCACTCACACTTCTATATTTTAATTCGAACACATTGATTCCCTGTAGTTTTTACTCGTGAGACTTTTTATCTTTTTAGCAACCAGTATTTTTTTTTTTTTATATGAAAAATAGTATTATGCTCAACATTTTTTTTATGCAATATTTATCATACACGGCTAATGTATCAATAAGTATACTAGTGAAGTTTCATGATTTTTTTTTAGTATAATATAATTTATATAATTATTTAAGTCATACATTAAATAATTCACAATAATTAAAAATGTATTGAGAAAAATTATGAAGCTTTACAAGTATACTTGTAGATATATTAGTAGTTCAAGATAAATGTTATGTATAAAAATGCCGAACTTAATACCATTTTTTGTCAAAGAATCAAACAATTGAATGACAAAAGGGTGGAAAGTAATACAAATGAAAACTATAGGGGTCAATCTATTCAAATTAAAACTACAGAACTACAATGTATAAATTGATGATAGTCGTCAAAATGTAAAATTTGTAAAATATAAAATTATTCGAGGGTTATTTCGGCTGGGACTTGCATATCACTGGCTAGGTTGCTCCAAAAGTTAACAATGCTATATATCCCAAAAAATTATTCTAATAAAGTATCTCAAATGAATTCTTACCCTTTATTTTCATTCATAATAAGATAAGAGAACTCGATAAAAAAAGATAAAAATTGAATTGAAATACACTTTTTGAAACAAATTTACTTGGGATACATAGCATTTTAAGTTCAATAAAAAAGATCAAAAAAAATTATTCCAATAAAGTATCTATTTAAGTCCGCACAGTAGTTAATACGATAGATAGAGTAACAGATAAGATTTCCCTTTCGTTATTCCCAGGAATGGGGAAGAATCCAAATCCAATAAAATCGTGTATCTCGCTACCTACCAAATTAAACGGTTCCCCACATCCATTGGATGTGTTGACTTTAGTTACTGATTTCTATTTTGACTACTCAGATAGGTTAATGGCCGTTAGATTCTCAAATCACTACTGAAGTAGATTAGTGGCCGTTGGATTAGAATTTCTCCCTACAATGCTGCTTGATTACAACCCATTTGCATGCATTTCAGCATTTGAATAATTTTAAAATGCAGTAGAATTTATGTTCAACAAATAAAAATTAAGTTTCTCGCTAATTCAATAAAAGGTGTCGAATTTAATAAGTGAATTTTATACTAATAGGATCTTGTTATAAAATGTCTATACCAATAAGTCTCTATGATTTTTAGAAATATATGAACCTGCATAATTAAATAAAAAGAACACAAATACCATTTATTTATTTTCACCTTTTTTTTTAACTGTTTAAAGTATAAGCGTCCAAGATCAACTATCTTATGATCTCATGAGTAGGGATGTCAACGGGGCGGGTTTATCCGGGTACCCGCCCCGCCCCGCCCCTAGTGGAAAGGGTTTGGGGTCATCCTAATAGGATTAGGGGCGGGTTTGGGACAGGTTTGGGATGAAGGCTTAAAAACCCGCCCCACCCCAATTATATATGTTTATGTATTTTTATTATATTTATTTTATAGGTATTATGCAATTAAGTTTCTCCTTAATAAAATGAAATTTCAATCATGCCCCTTAAGTTGTTTAATTTATTTTATTCTTAGAAGTAACAATTATCTTTAATGTTCATCGATGTATTTTGTAATTTATTTAGGTATTGAGAAAATTGAGAAAAGTAGAAAGAAAATAGTAAATGGGACGGGACGGTAATGGGATGGGGTCTTTTAATTGGGACGGGAATGGGATTCCAAATCCTGACCCGTCACGGGTTTGGGACGGGAATGGGATGACGATTTCTTAAATGCAACGGAGTTGGAAAAGGGGTGACCCGTCCCAAACCCGCCTCATTGACATCCCTACTCACTCATGAGTATTAATTCTCCCACTTGCTGGGGAGAAGCTATCTCTTGCCTCCCTTCCTTTTTTTTTTTTTTTTTTTGGGCCTTGGGATGGTTCGGTAGGTTGGTGGGGATGGGTGGCGGCCATATATGCATGGGCCCAGGGGCTGAGGTGGGCTGTTGCCCACCCCAAGTTTGGTTAAAAAAAATATTTTAAAGTTTATTAGATCACCATTAAGTGAATTTTAGCTCGAATCACCCCAATATTTTAGCCCAAAGTACCAAAGTAACCAAATTCCTAATATCCTCATCTCATCTCATCTCTCTTTAACCATAGTTGCCTCATTTGACATCCTTCGATCTCTTTCTTTATCTTTCTCGCCCTAACCCTCAACTTAAGGACTGTAGGATGCATTTTCAATAGTACGTGTATTTTCTTTTATTTCTTTTGCACTAGTCTTTGTAATGCTAGAATATAATTTTTTTTTTTTTTTTTATGTTAGTCAAATCTTTATATAGTTGTGTAGACATAAATTAAAAATTAATCATAATTTCATTTATTTTATAATATTTTTGTTATTACTTATTCAACATAGCCCACCCTAATATTAAATCCTGACTCCGCCCCTGCATGGGCCATGAGTTTCTTAGAATGACTTGTTTGTCAAACAATTAGGAAAAAAAGAAAAAAAAGAAGAGGAGATTGAAATCATATAAAATTCACTAATATTTATCCGGCATCTTCTTTTGCTTGATTATCAAAACAATGGCCAAAAGAGAAATGAAAGTTAAAAAAAAAAAAAAAAAAAAAAAATTAAAAAAAAAAAAATAGAGAAGAATTTTTTTTTGTGAGAAACCCAGTATAATGAGATTAGATATTCAGATCATGTTTGCTAAATATCAAGTCAATAAATATATGATTTTTTATTAATTAGAAATGTGTGTTTATAGATCAAATGATCGATCTTGATCAATGTAATTTTTGGTATATATAATATGCTTAAAAAGAATATTTAATCCAATGATGTATTTCTCAAGATACAACTCCTACAATCCTACATTGAATTCTACAGAGCGCTTCTAAAATAAATTAAAGTAGAACAAAGAGCCATATATATGCAGCAAGGGAAGTTATAAATTTTTTTAGGGAAGTGTTGTTGAGGCATTTTGAGTTAGAAGGAGATGCCACAATCATGCATGTGAAGATGCTAGATTTTTTATGGGGCCAGGAATTGGAAGTTCAGAATATTAGAATTGTGGTTCGAAGATTTAGGGACCGTTTGGGTTAGCATTTTTAAAATCACTTTTGGAGCTTAAAATTCCATTTGATCTAAAGAGATGGGTAATAATAACTTTTGAACAACTTGATGAATGAGAGGATGGATGGTAAAATTTTCATTCTAGAAGTGATTGTTGCAAAAGTTGTGGGTTCCTATCTTTTGCTACAATCACTTCATGTATGAAGTTTTAATATGTCAAACATAGATTGAACTTAACTTTAAAAAGATACGTGAAAAAATTATTTCCAAAATTGATTATGGAAAAAGCTAACCGAAATTGACCCTTAATTATGCCATTGTTCACTAGCTTGCTAAGCATGCAATTGGTATTGAGGAGATGGTGTTTTGGCTCATTCCTAGTACCAAACGTCGACTGTTCTGTCTTCTTGTCATCATGCACTTTCTCAATGTTAAATTTTCAATTCATCTAATCTATTTTCTTATTTGAAATCCTAAATCTGAGAAATTAGTATAAAATGAAATAAAAAGGAAAAAAATTATCAAAATTGCTTAAAAAATGAAATCATTTACGGAGTTCAACTAATTTGAAAATATTTTGGGTTTCATCCCTCAATATGAGAAATAATTAAAAAATCTTGAATTACTCTTGAAAATGCAGTGATTCGCTTATTATGGTTAGTAACTCCAACTCTGTACCAAAATCAAAAATCAATTTGGTCACTAGCATCAAATTTTTATAGTACGTGCAATGAAAATATGTCTCGTAGTGTCATGCATTTGCTTAGACATTACACGATGGATCTTAATATTTTGGTGGTGGTTGATTTTACCGCTGCATGGTATAGATTATGCCCTTAATTTACTTGAGCCCAAACTTTTTCTTATTTGTCACTGCATATTTTGCTGCATGGCGATGAAAATTTGTTGGATGTATAAATGGAGGTTTCATACATAATTTGCTGTTTGGCAATTGGGATTTACTAAGAAAAGGACTAGTGCTTCTTAACAAATTTAAACTGTTAAAAATAGGGAATTTCTCCGGTGCCTTGAATATTGCAGAATTTTGACATGTTCTACAAACACAATAGTACTTACTTTGAAAAATAATAATAATAATAATAAAGAGTTTTATGTACCTATAAATTTCTTATATAAATATTTTATACCACTAGGTTCACGGAGTTTGGATTTGTTGTTGATGTGACATGTGATCAACACATGTTGATCATCGTTGGATGGCCGACATGTATGAAAAAAATGGTATCTAATGGCTCACATAACAAATGTATATGGATCTCACATGTGATCCAAAACACACCAGATTTGGACACTTCTTTGTGAGCCATATCCCATTTCAATCTTACACCTGTCAGCCATCCAACGGTGATCAACGGGTGATCATGTTGATCACCTGTCAGATCAACATAAAATTCAAACTCTAGGTTCAAGGGTTTTTTCTAACATAATAAACTCCAGGACTTTTGGATAATTTTTTTTTTTTAAAAAGACACTTCTTAACATGGTAGTCGGGAACCACTAAAATTCCATTATTTTTTTTTAAATTTACATGTATGAATTATGTGGGGGCAATGTTGGTCAGCTTTCTAGCATCTTCATGATTTAAGATGAATAATCCAACAGTTAATAATTGGGGATTGTGTAATTGATCCTTCAAAACTTCAATAGTAATTTGTTAAATTAGAGAATTACTCGGCCTTCTTTTTGGAGCCATGGTAGTTAGGGTATAAGTGTTTGCTTCTTAATACGTGTTTCAATTCTTTATCTCGGGTTCAATATACATGAAATCGATTCTCATGCAACAAGTGGTCTAGAAAATTTCAATGCTCCAATGTGTTGGACCTAATGGAATCTATTCTCTTCCCTTCCGTATTACCAAATTGGAAATTTTACAGTTCATGTCAGTCAAGGCTCCTTTTTCAAGATGCTCACGCCTATGGTGCTTGCTTGCAGAGGACGACTGCACAGGCAACAATTAAAAGCAGGGGAAATATACGTGTGTGTATATAGCCGCCTGACCCATCCAGTGTTCCGCAGGCTTTTTCCGTTTCGTATTTTCGCTGCTGCGCCAACTTGTCATGTATTTACAGCATTATTGAAGTTTTGGTTAGATAGAAAAATTTTGATTTTTGTTTCTCAAATGAGTTTTGGTAGTTGAACTTGCAACTTTGAGTCAAAACTCAAAATTAAAAAAAAAAATATATATATATATATATATATATATATTAAATGAGCTACACCTTATTGGCAAGTTATTTGAACTATTTAAAAATAACAAAATCAAATATTAAAAGTGATGCTTTATTTCAAGATGAAAATCATTTAACACGTTGAGAGAGGCCAAGCGCTCATGCGCCCCGACGCTCATATATTACATCCATCCTAGAGCACAAATCCGAGTATTGTGCAGGATTTATCAATAAAAATTTATCTGATCATAATTGAATTTATAGGATTACGGTATATATCTTAATACATAAGAATAATTAAAAATGTTAAAGAAATTGAAGAAAATTAATTTGGATGTATTATTTGAAAAATAAAAAATTTAAAATAATACAAAGAAAGTAAAAATTAGACTGGAATCAATTTTTAAATTAAAAAATAATTAAGCAGAAAGAGAGGAGAAGTAGATGAGACCCACAATAAATAAAAAAGAAAAATAATTAATTATGGAAAGAGAAATGAAACATAAATGGGACCCACATCAACAAAAAATCTTGAAGATCTAAATTTCAATTAATTACTTGAACCAATGATATAATGTTATATGATTTTGAAATAGGGTCAAAACTAAGAGTGAATTAAGAAGAGAAGAAAATGAAGGAGGGAAAAAATTCTACGCCCCTACATCAGCACATACTGCTCTTTGTATAATAGATATCCTATTAGCACATGTGTGCTGATTTTCGTAAAAGTCAGGATGAAGCTCATAGGTGATTGTGAGATACATATTTTGAAAACTGGCCGTTGGATTAGCTACTATGCATATGCATGTCAGTCATGCAAAAAATCACAGTAATCCAACAGTCGATTTTTCAGATATGTCATTGATAAAAACTGTGACAGTTTTTAGCGTTAAGAATTGTTCAGTCTGCATTTTGAGATACTTACATCGGATTACTGTAATTTTTGGCAGACGTGAATAATTTGGGTATCAAATATAGTGAAATAAATCCAGAGAGCATTTGATGATTTTAGCAAATGCTCTATGACCGTATATCTCATAGAGTGAGATTTAATAAGCATGAAGTGTTTTTTAATTTTATTAAAGTGGGCATTTGCTTAAATTAGGAGAGGTATTTATATATGATCAAAGAGAAAATGAGAAGTAAAATCAATTGAAATTATGAGGGAGTTTTGTCCAATAAAAAATTTGAGGTGTTAATTTATGTAGTTTAGCTTTTATAAAATTGATCTTTCTTTCACAAATTTTGAGACTAAAATATTCTCTTCTACCATAACAAATCAAATGTTTACGTGTTATGAGTTAGACTCCTGATACATTCAGGACCATACCGGAATAAATTTTCCGGACCATGAGCAAGTACAACCATTGATCTAATGACTTTAAATCTAACGGTGGCAGATAGAAGAGCAATGCTTCTCTGACATAAAATTTCACAGATCCCAAAATGACAATTTCATATAATATTACTCTTCTACCCTCTGTAAATTTTTAATTATAAAATAATTACAAGGATATTATGATATTATGAGAATTAGGGAAAAATTCATTGTTTTAAAACCCGGACAGTTCATTGAAACGAAAAAGTTACCGGGTTAAGGGTCAACCGGTTCAACCGGTTGAACTGCCGGGTTGAACCGTGACGTCATAAATATATTATTTATTTATTAGAATAAAAGCTGTAAATAATTCAAAATATATATTTTTTTAAATGTTTGTACAATCAATTCATATATTTGAATTTATGTGCAGTCATCAAAATTGAAAATTGATAATTACTATTGATCAATCTTTATTATATATATTTTTTAAAATGCAAGATAAGAATATTGTATTATTAAATTAGGTGCTTTGGTTTCTTTTTGTTATTTGGGATTTTTTAAGACTAATTTGCCTTTTTAGTCTTCTTGGCTTTAAGAGATTTTAAAAATATTGGGATTATTTTAGTCATTTTAGCACAAATTTTCATTTAAAAAAAAAAATGGGTTGACCGGTTTTTTAATCGGATTGAACAGGCGGTTGAACCTGTTGAACCGTCGGGTTGAACGATTTTTTTAAAAATGGGTTTTTGTGGATTAAACCAACCGGAGAGGGGACCGATTCCCGATTCAACCAGTTGAACCGGCCGGTTCGGTCCGGGTTTGATAACATTGGAAAAACTAGTAAAGGTATAGAGAGGAGAGAGGAGAGAGGAAAGGCCTTCCAAAGACATTCTAATAGTAAATATATATAATATTGGAATGAAAACTTGGGGATGGCTTGTAATAGATTTAGAGTTATTTTTGACGAGTATAATTAGATATAAAATTTTATATATTTTTTTTATTATCAAATGATAAAAATTATTCCTATCTTATATCCTTTTAATGCTAACAAATGTGTATTAATACATTTTTATATGCTTAAACTTGAAATATCTCATTTAAAATGAATATACATGTAGCTACTTTGTTAAGAGTATTTCCTAATTATTGATCAACATGTAGCTAATCTATTAGGAGTTTTCGTGTCTAGTAAAAAAAAAAAAATGGAATAACTAAACCCTTTTGAAATTCTCCCCCCCCCCCCCCCAAAAAAAAAAAAAAATTCTATTAAAAAAATAAAAAAGCAATCAAGTTGGGTTTTTATGGGAAACTTGTAAGTTAATTATAATTTATAAATAAATTAAATTTGGTTATCCATCAATTCTTTGGGCCTATTTGAAAACTTTAAAAACTGGATTAGGCCATATTTGATATTTTTCTGTTATATGATTTTTATATAAAAAATAAATCCAAACGGTACCTTATTATATTAGAAAGACTTTTGATCATAATGGTAATGTATACCTTAGAGATTTATGGATATATAATTTTTTTTTTTTAACAAACATTCGTGTACTTATATTTAAAGCATTTGAACCTGAGTTACTCCTATAGCTGGCAGGCTCAACTGAGCCATACATTTGGACATTTTAAGTTCAAATGCCTACTACATCCACTCCAGCATGCGTTCGGATCCTCTACTTGTGCTTGCATATACTTGGGTAATGTGGCATGACCTGGATGATCTGCTTTTCACTTGGGTGATATGCAGACCATCCAGATCATGCCACGTCACCCAAGTACCAAGCATATGCAAGTAGAGGATCCCACTCCACTATAGCATTTATCCCAACTTATCTAATTTAGGATTTACGAATAATTACACACACGCGAGGATTTCACTTGGGTGATATGCAGATCATTCAGATCATGCCACGTCACTCAAGTACCAAGCATATGCAAGTAGAGGATCCCACTCCACTACAGCATTTATCCCAACTTATCTGATTTAGGATTTACGAATAATTACACACACGCGCGAGCGTTTCACTCTCCTTCTCTCCTCTTTCTTTCACTCTCTAGAACCTTCAAGTTTCTTATTTTCTAGAATTTTTTAATTTTTATTTTTGTCGAAATATCTTCTAGAATTTTCGATAGCTCGGTGAACAATACAGCTATATAAAAGGGGCTACGACCCTCCCTTGTGCAAGAAGCATGAGTGAACAATGCCAAAAGCGGGGTGCGCCAGATGCTATGAGTTACACTATGTTTGGATTGAGAGAGTTGGAGAGGAGAAGAGAAACTCTTAAGAGAAGATAAAACTCTCTCCAAAACTCCATTACTACCGTAAGCCCCTCTTTCATGGTAAGCCCCTCTCTTTATCTAAAACTCTCTCCAAAACTCCATTACTACCGTAAAGACATACTCTATATATGGTACAGAAATGATACTATAACAGTTCCCAATTGCTATTCCTGCATCCCGTAGTTTTTCACATATTTATGTTTCAACAAAAGAGAATGCAGCAAAAAGCTGCTTTTTTTTTTTTCAAAGAAGAAAAGCTTCCAGCAAGAAGCTGCTTTTTCTTTTCTTTTTTTCATTTTTTGCTAGTCACAGCCTGCATCATCCCAGTATCCCACCCCGTCACTGCAGCTGGGCATGGCTAGCAGGCTGATAGCCTTGTAAATGCTCTTCTCTTTTGCACTCTCCTTATCATTTCTCTTAAGATCCATGGAACATATATTACTTTATAGTTACACATTGGTTCTTACATTTACTTTACTGTAGATTTTCTTGTCATGTTGCTCGGACCTAGTAGATGAGAGGTTTCTGATAACTCTAGCACCAAACATATCGTTGCTTATATTTGCTAGATTTAGTTTGAAACTACCCATCTGGATCTGCTTTCTATTTTCCGTTTTTTGTTTTTGTGGGATTTGAGTGCTTTATGTATATTTGACTTAATTTGTTTGTGTTGATGCTATCACTTTGTTATTGCTCTCTACATTTAAAAAAAAAAAAATGTTTTCAAATATTTTTTTGATTTGTGTTGGTTTGTCAAATATACTCTTTTTTGGGAAATGGTTGACGAAGAAAGTCAAGAGCAGAACAACTATCCTTTCTCAATAAAATTAGGATAAGGATGGATTGTAGCTTTTATAAATTTTATATATTAATATCAAGTTATTAAGTGCGTAAAATCCTGGCCCCACCCTGTTCTGCAGAGGAGAGATGGAAAGTGTAGGGTATTACTACAGTTGGCTCCCACCCCAAATATATTTCCATTTTGATGTTCTGCCAGGTGAGCCAAAAGAAAAGTCCAATCTGAAATGCCTCATAACCCTGCAAGATGTGAAGGGTGAAGAATCTCAATTCTCAATTAATTATGCCCTGTGACCTCTCAGCGTTGCATCCTTTCAGGCTGTATTATAGTTTCATTGACTACTCACCTATACAACCCGCAACCCGCTACCAATTAATTCCCACAATGGTAATGGCAGACATGGCAGAGAGATTTTTCTATTTTTAGTGAGGCCATTGCTGGCCACAGGCCTTTTCTTTCCTGCAATTTTTGTATTTTTTGTTCAGCCTTCACGGGTTGAGATTGCAGGCCATTATCACGCTTCTCTATAAATTGATCTCCTTAGCCAACAACTCATCCCTCCCCGTTAATCCAACACCACTCTCTTAGCTACCCCTCATTCGCTCACCTCACCAAACCCAAGCTCTCTTCCTCTCTCTAACCACCCTCTCATTCTCTCACCTCACCCATCCCAAGCTGATCCATTCCTCTCTTACTCAAATCCTGTGAATGAAGAGGTAAATAAAAAATAAAAAATAAAAAACTCTCTTAATATTATTTTCAATCATATTATTATTGTTTTCATATATGTTCTCTGGTACTTGTATCCTCTGTTTTGCTCTTGTCTAGGCATTTCTCGATTAATCTTTTTTATATGCTGTTTGGTTTTGTTTTGGGTGAAGTTTTTGGCTTGTGCTGTATCCTCTTTTAATTTAATAAATTTCATTTTTAATTTATAGATTAGTATGTATAGCATATTTATCTTTTTTATTATTGTCTGTCCAAGTAATATATGGTGAGATTCAAGACCCAACACATGCACAATATAAGTTGGAGAATACCAAATAAGGGACTTGTGGGTGAAAATATAAATGCACATGAAAGAGACAGATCGGAGAAGTATATGCCTGATGCTGGTTGATTCTGCTAGCATATATATGGTGACTTAGGCACAAAGTCATCAGATGGTGGTGCCTTGAGGTTTTTTTGGAAGAAAAAAGAAAAAAAAGAAAAAGAAAAAGAAATGGTATTGCATGTACCTACATGTTTTAATCTTGACATGGGTTATCACGCTCATTAAGGTTTATTTATTTTTTGGATATGTTATGGAGGTAAAGATTATATTTTTATCAATATCGCTCCGTTTAATTATATTTATTTATTTTATTTTTTTTGCATATTGTATCTTAATCTTTATAATTCTACGGTATATATATATTGAGTACATATTTTTAATATTGTTTTGTATTATAGGTTAATTTTTTGGAGGAAGTAAATATCTTTGGGAATGGGAGGAGTAGGAAAATACATGTGGATGGATGAAGGCTAATATAAGGTAATTACTTTGTATGTTTAATTATGATATGAAGTTGCTCATTGAAATAATCCTCTGTTTTGCTCGTCTAGGCCTTATAACTATTTTTTTTTTGTTCTTCAAATCTGTTTTACTATATATATTTTACTGATAGGCTAAGTTATAATGTATAATTTATAACTAAAAATAAATAAGAAAAATATAGCCAGCATTTCCTAAAGAGAAAATTTATGAAAATGGAAAATAAACCAAGACCCATGTTTGTTTGATTGCTGAGAACTTGTTGAGGTTGTGGGAAGCAAAATATCTTATTACAATGAGCTTGAGTAGTTGGTTTAAGAGTCCTGAACCTTCGAAGCAGTGCGGGTTTAACCTCAAGGCCACTTAGGGAGCCACCTGTGGCCTCCAAACAAGAAGGGCCTTCTTGCTCTAACATCATATGTATATTTAGTCAAAATAAGAAACCCCACAACTACTGCATCTCCCATTTATAGTACTGATTTTGGTCTATTGAGTCACTGATTTCGATATAGTTACTAATTTTGATGTGTATATATATATATATATATATATATACACATAGACACACATAGGGGCAGAGCCAGGATTTTATTAGTGTAGGGGCAAAATTTTGTTTTACTAAAAGAAATCTACCCTTACCTCAAACATTTCCTAATATTAATAAATTGGCATTATTTCACTTTCCAATATGATTTCATTTAGATGGAAATTAATATCAAATATGATATGGGTAGACGAAGACAAACACAATATGAATTTTGATTCATGAATAACGCAAATATTTTAAATGAATCTTGAATATCATAAAACAACATAAAAAATAGTTTGAAGTATAAATTCATAAACTTTTTAAAATATTGAAGTAACAAGTAACTATAATGTTGTTTTGCAATTAGTATAGTAGGGGCAAATTTAAAAATTCATGAAACATTTCAAAATTGTAAACTAATCTAAAATATTTTTAAAATTTGAGTGGGGGCACTTGCCCCCACTGCCCCCACCCTAAATTCGCCCATGCATATATATATATATATATATATATATATATATATATTGGAATGCTAATAATTGTCTTAGCCTTAGCTTT
>JAESVK010001051.1:347159-386641 GCA_017140935.1 Hamamelis virginiana
CCCCCCCCCTCCATTCTCTCTCGCCATATAAATATGTTCAGTTGTATATTTTTCTCTTTTGTTTGTTAATTTGCTTAGAAACTGATTAGGTGGTTGTACTATAGACTGCTGGGCAGTGGTTTTTGGTGTGTAATTGTGTTTGGTGTTAATTTGATCCTTCAGCGGGGCTTAGAGTGTGATTTCGTTTTGTTGGGGAAAGGCAACGACAAGAAGTGTGTATTCCTGCTAACAAGCTTGTAAATTGGGTTAATGGGTAGTTTAATTTATGGAGTTTTGCATTTTTTAAAAACCAAAACCAGTTAAAATAGGTTCAATTTTTGATTTTCTTCTCTCTCTCTCTCTCTCTCTCTATATATATATATATATATATTTCAGTTTTCAAGGCAACTTAATGAAATTGATTTTGAATATATATATTTTTAATGCAAATGGGTTTATAGGTTATGTTCAAATGCTGGGATTGTTGAATTTATAGCGAAATTTAGCCTTGAATAGATTTTTTGTGATTATTTTTTATATTGTTACTTCCAATTTAGAAAAAAAAAAATTGTATAAAGTTGTAGTCTATAGAATTAGAAAACATTAATATCCAAGCAAAGGTTGCCCCCCACTATTAGAGGAAATTCCTGGCTCCACCCTTGTAAGTAACAGCTGCAGTACCAAGGTGATAGATCTCCAGCTACTTGTCCACTAGAGGTAGTATGGCTGGGTTTTGTCAGTGGACTTTAAACTGGATAGTAGTTGTTGGGGCAGATTCAATAGGGGCTTGGGTCTTTCTGATTTTCTCAATATCAAGTGATTGCATCTGGGTTTTTCCTTTTTTCTGTTTATCAGTTGGATTACTTGTGTGTATGTATATAGATATGTAATACTCATTGCTGGTTCGTGTTTCTACTTTTTCAAGACTCGCTGGTGTGCATGTTTGGCCATATGGTTTCCTATCCGTATCTTGGACCCTAATTTGGTTCATCTGTGTGTTATGGATATTTCAGTTGGTTTTGATCTGTTCTCTATTGCATGAATTAGTTCCATTTCTCTGGGAGATACAATTGAAAGCGTGCTTACCTCTGATGGAGAACTCTTCTAAACAATGTTTTTTTTTTTTGGTACTTTCCCACTAATACTGGTTGCTTGTCCTATTTCCTTGTGTTTTAGGGAGAAGAGGAGACTGGAGAAATCCTTTGCTGAAGGAGAGCGTTGATTAGATTGGATGTGTTTTGAGAACTTTACTGCAACCTATATGCAACTACCATGTGTTATATAGTGGATTTAAGACCATGGTATTAGCGTTATTCGACTGCAATTTATGGTTGATTGTTTGTCAGTATGTATGTGAACTGATGTAAGGCTTTAGTGTATAACTGAAGTCATCATTAATCAGTGATCTGCTGAAGTCTCGAGTTGCTTAGCTAAAATGTTTGTTAGTTTGTCTTAGAGCTGGACCAACATAGCAGGAAGCATGATGAACAAGTGCGAAAAATAGAGCATGAAAATGCTTGCAGCTAGCTTAATTGAGTTGCTCAAGCATGTCTCAGAAATTTTTTGATTTTCTTTGGTCCTGCTGAAGCCAAGCTTGAACATAATCTTGATCATCCGAGCTAAGCTTGAGCAGCTTCTTCTTCTTCTTCTTCTTCCAAGCCTCGCTTTGATTCTTTGGAATGTAGAACATGGGAATAACTGGCGAGGGCATATTGATAGTCATGTTGGTGAATGATTCGAAAAATGTTTGGAGCTGCTTATGAGACTACTGATCACTAATTCGTTGAGCCTCTCCTTTTCCGCACGATATTTTGTGCAAGCAATTCCATGTCTGTGTCAAACCTTTTTGCATCTTTCATCAGTTCTTCCATAATTAGATATACTTCATCAATTCTACCCACTATCCCTAACCCATCAATAAGACTACAGTTAAATCAATTCCTTTTGATTTTGCTTCTTCAAAGAGCATATATGCTTTGTCAATGACTCAACTATATGTTAAATCTCAATGCTTCATGTACCCTATGCAAGATCCATCCAACGATGCAGTCGGAAGACATCTGGGTTGATCGAGACAGAAAAATAATTTCATTCACAAGACGGGTTTGGGAAAGGAAAAATCTGCCCCATTGATATCCCTAGAGGGGAAATTATAGTTTAATTACCTCTACTATATATCATTACTTTATACTTTTCATCCCTGTAGTTTTAATTCAGACACATTAATCCTTATACTTTTCATCCCTGTAGTTTTAAAATCTGCCCCATTATAAATTTAGGATAAATATTGCACGTAAAAATAATAAGAGCAACACAATTTGGGCGATGCTTTAAGTTGGTTGTTGGTGGGCCAAATTTAAATATGAACAAGACATGTCTGCTTTGCTAATTTTGTGGCTTAGGTTTCAGGGTTCTTATGTGATCTAGAAGAGGATGCATAACAGATGTGCTAGGGCACGGTTGTCTTGGCTAGTTTTTTTTTTCCCTCACGTCAAAAATGGTATATCAGGCTTATGGGTGGTGGGTCACAAACTTATGATTTGTGCTTTCTTTAGGCTCAAAGAGTTTTAGAACTGGTTCCATTCACTGCCATTTGCCAGATCCACAGTCCATTCTCAACATTAGAGGATGAGAGCCATCTTATATACCATCTCTGTCTTACCAGAGAACACAAGTGCACCTTGTTTAAAGGCTAAAAGGCAAGCATCAATTGCAATTCTTAGGATAATTGGCTTTGACAATAGAAAATAGAATAGGCTTATGGCAGCTTGCATTAATTTTTTTTAAAATCACTTTTAAAGCTTAAAATTTACTTGATCTAAGGAATGAGATGATAATAACTTTTAGATAACTTGAGAGGTGATAAGATGCCAAAATTCTTGTATTAGTATGAAAATGTTTATACATGAAAACATGGGCGAAGCTACATGGGGAGCCGCGCGGGGAATGTCCCCTCATTCTTTTGAAAATGTTATTTTTGTATACATATTTTATAGTAACTAGAAATAACTAGAAACTCGCCCCTTGTCGAATTTTAATTTTGCTCCTAATTTTTTTTGCCATTGCACCCCACCTAATTTTAATTCTTGTTATTTAAAATTCAATTTAAGTGTATTGATAATTGAAATTTGTTAACTAAGGCACCATTTGGATTTATTTTTTATAAGTACTTATTTACTTTTTAAAAAAATTTTCTAAGAAATTATATATTGCAAATTTTTTAAAAAGCAAATAAGTACTTATTAAAAACAAATCCAAACAGTGCCTAATTATATATACATATATACTAAACATCTTTTACCTAAAAATGCTCCTCCCTAACAAATTTGTTAGCTAATTTATCAAAATCTTTCCTCCATGTTTCAACTTAACGACCTTTTTATTTTTCAAAAAAACTAAGGGCCCGTTTGTGTTAGCTTTTTCTAAAATCATTTTTGAATAACTATCCCTTCAGACAATTCTTTAAAATTATGTTCAAATCATATTTTCAAGAATTAAAATTTCAATACTAAAAGTGATTGTGGCGAAAGTTTAATTTGGACTTCCTACCTTTTGACACAATTACTTCTAATATGAAAATTTTGTCAACCATCGTATTTCATCTTAAGTTGTCTAAAAGCGATTATCACTTCATCTCCTAAATGAAGTGAAATTGTGAGCTCCAAAAATGATTTTAGAAAAAACTCATGTAGATAGGCTCTAATTATAGTGCTTCTGGCAAGATGAATAATAAACTAATTATCAATAAAAAAATTTCCTCCCTAAAGCAAATTCCCGGTTTCGCTCTTGCATGAAGACGTGGTTTAAACATAATTAAGTTTGAAGAAATATGTGAAGAAATAATTCTTCAAAAATAATTAAAAAAAAAAAACTAATGCAAACAGGACTTCTAATGGGGGGAGGTTGATAAGGAGGTGTTCAACAATGAAGTGATCATGATGTAACAGAGAGAGAGAGTCAACAGTAGACTAGGAGGGCTCGGAAGAGATGTAAAGAAAAAAAAAATCACTTTGCTTAAATAATGAGAATAAACTTTTGGGTCACCATCTTTGGAGACACTTCTATTACATATTTTGAAAAAGTGGTCATCGGATTGGATATTTCTCTCATGAATATCATATCTGGTCAAAGTTACAGTGATCCAACTTTCGATTTTTCAAATATTTCGCTACAAAAAATTATGACTTTTTTATTTTTTAAAATATCATCATTGTTTCACAGTCGATTATTTAATGTGTAATTAAATTCATTCAATCAATTTCTAATCAACCATATATGATGATTAGAATAGTGGTATTTTAGCTATTTTATACATAAATAAAAAATTCAAAATTTTAATTATTAAATTAGATTAAAAAATTAATTAATTAATTTAAAATATTAATTTTTTACATTACGATGAATAAAATTATTTTATATGTTCTCGTAAAAAAATCTTGAAAAGTAATTGTAAATTAATTAGGAGTATAAGGATAAATATGTCAAATAATTGGAAAGTACCAAAATTTGGTACTATTGCATTGGAGCACCTTGATACTATATTTTGGCAAATGCACTATTTGATGCCAATTGGGGTGCCGAATTTTGGATTTTTGCATTAGAAATGCTGAGGAGATCAATTTGTATTTTATAGAGAACGGTGATAATGGCATGCAATCTCAACCCGTGAAGGCTGACAAAAACAAAAACAAAAACAAAAACAAAAATTGCACCCAAGTTTTTCTCGGCATCGGAAGGAAGAGGCTTGTGGCCAGCAGCCATGGCTTCACCAAAAATAGAAAAATCTCTCTGCTGCTGCTCTGCCATGGCTGTCATTTCCATTGTTTTGGCCCCCAAAATGAAAGGTATTTTGAAATTTGAAACGAGCATGGGTTGCTATCTCCCACAATTTAAAGGAAGAATCTTTGGGACTTTAGTGGATACCACTCTGTACAAAGTCCATACCCATATTTTGAAACAGTTTTAGTACGAGCACACCATGAATCACGTATACTGACGGACAGGCTGCAGCACGATTTCTTCGTATACATGTATCCATAATATATTATTTTAAAATAATTCTTTTTCCCTACTTTTCACATTTTCAGCACAATTTCGGATGATCAGACGCTCACTTTCTCACCTCTGACAATCACAAGTATCTCACCTCTGACAATCACACCCTATGTGCCCATACTTAATTCATTTTATGCAGAATAGTACACAGTTTTGAAATGAAAGGGGAAATTAAGAAAAGACAGGAATACCCTTATAATCACCGTTTTGAATTTTTTTTTTTTTAATTTATTTCTTTATGTACTAGATTCGAAAAATATTTTAACACAATAAAAAGGCCAAAGGCTAAACTAACAAACTTGGATAGATGATGTATTGTATCCGGCCTAATATTATAAGGTGCACCTTACACAAAGTTGTATAAAGTGGTATCTTTTTTTCTTTTTATAGAAGCATAAGGTGACATCTACGGGGTTAAATGGAAAACATATTTTGAAAGTGATTGTTGGATTACATAAACTATTTTATGAATTTCATGTATGCCAAAAATTGCATATATGTAATGTTTCAACTGTCAGAGAAAAACCGGTAACATTTTAAAGAACAAAAATATCATAATTTTTTTTTATGGCATTTTCTAGGATTTTACTGTTGGATCATTGTGCTTTGTTTGTGGACATGAATTTCACAAGTAATCCAAAATATACTCTCCATTGGGTACTAAATCGCGTTATACAACTTTGTATAAAATACACCTTATAGGCTTATATTAGAAGTTGTCTCTTGTATATAGAAGAAAGAGGGAGTCAAATAATAGATCCAACAACCTTATCAATTAATTAATTATTATTTATTTTTTTTTTAAAAAAATTGCCAATGCAAGTGATCCAACCTTGTCTTAACAGTTTAAATTTGTTGAGAAGTACTGTAAACATTAAAATTTTGGTGAAAAGCATATCACCGTTTGATCGGTCAATAATCAAACAACTCAAACATTTGACTTTTTTGACTAGACAAGAAATTAAAAATGGCATTGGTCCCATAGGCATGACACGTGTACATGTGACTCATAAAAAATGAGGTGAGTCCACAGCAACTGACACGTGTCAATCCATGAAAGGCCACATCACCACATGATGAGTCAAACCTTTCATCAAATTCAACTTTAAATTCAAATTTAAATTAGATGCCAAAAATAAGAAAATCAAATATTCTTTAATTGGCAAACATCCCTTAAATCAAGGGATTCAAACTTGGGATTCCAAAAATAAGAGTTCCAACCTTGCCTATAAATATGGGGCTCATATTCATCATAAAGGATCTTCAACCATCCAAAGTATTGAAGCTCTACCAAATTATAACCTTCAAACATCCTTAAGCTTTTGAAAGATTCATCAAACACAAGACACAAGTGCCAAGTCATCCATCTCTAAAGTCTGATTCAAGAACAAGCGTCAACCGCCCCTTCCTTAGATCAACATCAAGCCCACAAGTCTCTCAGTTCAAGATCAAGCTCTCATCGCTCTTGGATCAAGATCACATCGGAAATTTAATAAGAGGATCATCATATTCTTTTGTAGAGAATACAAATATACAGAGGATTGTACCCATTTTTACATAAAATAATAAATTGATAATTTGTGCACTTTTCTTGTTCGTATGATTACAGGACACGAAATTTGTGTGTACAAGCACTACTCCTTTTCCCAGAAAATCCCTACTGCCAAACATCAAAATATGTATGAAATCCCATGTGGTATTGGCACATGCCCGGAATGGCCTATGTTTTTTTAAATAAGGCAAATGTTAACCCTTCTCCATGCATTACCATCCCCGCTCCACCACATTTATAAATGGGACCCTGTAACTAAAAATTATAATTTTTAATATAAATTATATTTTTATAAGGTCAATTGCAGAATATATTTTGAGAAACTGACTGTTGGATAAAATATTATTTTTATGAATGTCATGACTGCCAAAAATCAAGCTGATCCAATGGTCGGTTTTTGAAAAATTTGACTGCAAAAATTGTGATATTTCGAAGAATAAAAAAATCATAGTATTTCATTGTGATTTTTTTTTCAAAATTCGACTGTGGAATCATCATAATTTTTTGGAAAACATAACATTTATAAGAGGGGTATCTAATCCAATGGTCAATTTTAAAAAAACATAATATGCAACTGGCCTGTGAAAAACTGTGATTTTTTTGTTATTCAAAATGTAACTATTTTTTTAGTTTGATTTTTCAAAAGCCGATCAATCGTTGAATCGCCATGATTTTTGGTAGCCATAACATTCAAAAGAATGATATTTTATTTAACAGCCAGTTTCTCAAAATATATTCTACAATTGACCTTACGAAAATACACTTTATATTAAAAACTATAGTTTTTAGTTACAGGGGCAAAATTGATATTTTGTTCCATTCATAAACGTGGTGGAGCGGGGAAGGTAAAGCATGGAGCGGGGTTAACATTTGCCTTATTTTAAAACTAGATTCATAGCACACACGATGCGTGTGCAAAGGAAAAAAATACATTTTTTTTTTTAAAAAAAATTGAATTTTAATTGAGCAGTTACTAAAATGTTAGTGGGAGAATGGAATATGGTAGTTGCAAAGTAATGGGTTCTATGAAAATTCCATATATATACCCTTTTATTTTTTAAAATATATCTTTTCAATTAATAGTAAATACTCACTATTTTTATAAAGGATAATTATGGAAAGTAAATGTGATGATACCAAACTCTAGTATTGGCGCTGCATATTAGTATAGATAAAATATTTCCTATAATATATAATAGGCCATTCCGGGCATGTGCCAATACCACATGGTAACACACTTCCCATATATGTAAGAATGTTAAGTTTAGGTGCACCTAATGCAAATTGCATCAAGTGACTTCCTTTAGAACTAGTTGCGGATCACATTTTGAAAAACTGACTGTTGGATTAGATACCCTTCTTATGTATGCCATGCCTGCCAAAATACACAATGATCTGACGGTCGATTTTTGAAAAATGTTACTTTGAAAAACTGTAATTTTTTTGTTTTTCAAAATGTCAACATTTTTCACCGTATGTTTTTTCAAAAACCGACCATCGGATCACTGTGATTTTTGGTAGGCATGACATACATAAGAGGAGTTTCTAATCCAACGGTCAATTTAGCAAAATGATCTACAACTAGCTCCAAAGGAAGTCACCTGATGCAACATCAGGTCCACCTGACCTTAGCGAGTCTGATTCACCACAATCTCTACTTTAACAAAGCTTATATGGTGTAGTAAACAAAGATGTTTTAATATTGCTAAAGTTCCACAGACAACCCACTAGATGAAGCAGTTTTTCTATACTTTTGTCAGGAGGTATGTATGTGGTCTATGGCTTCTGATTGTGTTACTGAAGAGGCTGTTGGAAAATTTGAACTTGGAATTTGGATTATCTAGAATTTGATAATATTATGTTAAATAACAAAACAATCAAATTAAAAGAACTAAAAGATAATGTATATTAATTTTGTAAATTACAAAATTATATACCTAAAAGATGAAGAAGACTAACACGGAATATATACAATAATTACACTTAAATAAATGACTTACAAGTCGTCCAGAAACTTGAAGAAAACTCATAGCAGAAATTGATTGAAGTAGAAACTAATCAAGGCAAGTGTTTGACATTTTGTCCTTAAGACAGATTTCGCCCCTCCACTTGGTGCTTAGAGTCTGATGGACATCCGCCTCACAGGATACAATGATCACGTCTGCAGAGGAAGCACTACAATCTGCAGACTCGGCGAACCAGAAATGCTATCTCTCTCTCAATGACAGTATGCAGAAAATGCTATGAAACGAATGAATGAAATGGCTTATAACCGCGTCCTATTTATAGAATTACTGTTGCCTTTTCGTGAAGTGTAGAAAGGCACTAGACACAACTCTCTAATAAGAGGTGCAACCCTTCAGCTATTTCCGAATAGACATAATTAACCCTCCTGCAGAGGTGCAACCCTTTAGAAATAAACTGAACAGACATTATTCTTCACATGATAATCAAACTTGGCCCAAAAAGATAATGGGTCAGTCTAGATGACCCCACCCGACGCGCATGTGTGGTTTGGATTAAGCCCAAGTTTGGGTAGGTCCTCTCCCCTCACAAAACTTTGGTGGGCTCAAGCACCACTTAAGTACATCTAACTTGGCTGCTGAGTGCTGGCACAATCCAACCAGCGTGCTGATAAAAAGGACCCTGCCAAGCCATCCTCTTTTGCTCCCAATTTCACAAAAAGAAGATGCTGAATTGGATTAATTAAATTAATATATATACAATTATCGGAGTAACTATTTAATATTTAAATTAATTAGATTAATTAATGACCCGTTTGATAGGGAAGAGAGGTAATATATATACACACACTACACGAAAATATGATGGATTGAAACAAATGGTGAATCTAAATCTAAAATCTTTACACCATTCCAAGACCCAAAAAAAAAAAAAAAAAAAAATGGAATGCAATGTTCAATAAATTAAATAGATTAATTCATATTATTTAATAAGCAACACAAATATTTTATTTTATTATAACTTAACAAAATATATATATGTTAAATGATCGTGATCTTTCTATATTTATCTAAAACTAGTCACCGAGCACACGCGATGCGTGTGCAACTCGATCGCGTGTGCAACGCGATGCATTATATCATAAGGTTATTAATTTTTTTAATAGGTTTGTATTTGATCACACAAACATAAATTAATTATGGAATTTATACAAATATATAAAATAATGTATTAAAGTACAATTAAAAATTTGTATCGTAATTAAACAGAAAATGAAATAGAATTAAAAGAGGGAATCATATCCTTATGATTGTTATACACATTGACTTGTACTTTTGATCATTCTGTAACTCACGATGCCTATAAAAATGAGAATTTTAGTGTTAGTATTTTGATATGTAAGATCGATATATCTATATAATGGATGAAATTTAATGGAAATGTTACCTCACCGATGTAAGATCAGACAAAAGTTTATGTTCCTCAAATATATACCAAAGTTCTTGGTCAAATATATACCAAAGTTCTTGGTGCTTTAAATCTGTATATGTTCCTGTAAGTATTATATGATTCATTGGTTAAAAAAAAAAACATATTGATATAATGAATGATAACAATTATACAATCATTAAATTGTTAGTATTATATGTCCAAAACCATCACTTGACATATTTGTACTACATATTAAAATCATATTATACAATAAATTAAAATTTTAAAATTTTCATAAAATACCCATTATCCTAATTTTTACGACTATAAACTTATTTAACAATCATTTTTAGAATATAAATTTTTATTTGTGAAAACATGTTTTGAACATAATTTTAAAGAAATATGTGAAGAAATAGTTAAATGTGATTTTAGCAAAAACTAAAGCAAAAGGGCCCTAAATATGGTTGTTCGTGTATTTGTAATTGTTGAATTAAATGGAGAATGTTTGGAGTTGATTGATTGGATGAGTTTAGTGTGTGGATTGGATAGATTTGGAGATAAGTTTAAAAATTATGAATAAAGTAGTAGGTAGTGCCATTCAAAGATTGGGATTGTGGGAGTGATTATTAGTTTTTAATTTATAACTATATTTTTTTTATAAATATATATATTTTTTTAGATAATTTTATGGTACCATAAGTTCTCATATCCAATTATATAATTAATTATTATATTCCGTCAACGAAAATAATGATTTTGTTGCAATAGATAAAAATAAATTAATATATTGTGAAGTAAATGTTTGGATTATATTTTATGTTTTTGTGTATGTGTGTATAACATGAGTGTTTTTTAATTTGAATAATATTTTTGGGCTTAAATACGTACTCCACATTTTTTTATCTATATTTTAATTTTTTATGAATTAATATGAAACAAAATAGGATATGACCATTTTCATGGAATTTACTATTGTTCTCTCTTAGTTTATATTTTTTTTTAATAATTCACTTTTCAAAATTTTCAAACTCCTAATTTTAAGGACATAAATATTTTATATAGGATAGTTTTGGACATTGATTTATAACATGAGTTATTATATAGAGAAGTATAATTATAAATAAAAAAATTTATATTTTGTATGCCCTAACATATTTGTTAGGGGAACCTTGGATCATTTTTTTTTTGTTTGCAAATGTTGTATAAACTAAAGTGCGGGAAAAAAAGAATAGTTTTGAAAAGTGATCCACTGTTTTTATAAATTATGGAATAGACTATGTGTTCAAATGATAGTATTTATCTAGATCATTTTTGAATTATTTAAAAACGTATCCTTCTTTGGCATGGATTGAGGAGATTGCGTGAAGTTGAGATTGTTGGATAAAGGATAAGAATGGATAGTAGTTATGGTTGTTGAAAAAATTTTAAACATTGAATTAGGTTGTGATTGGATGGTTATATTAGTAGGGGAACATAGTGGATGAGATAAGCGTAGTGAATTGGATGAGTTTGGATATAGTTGTAAAGAATTTGAAATAGAAGGAGGACATAGTGGCTGAAACGAATTGGGATTGTGGGAGTGGGAGTGGGAGTGGGCATATATATATATATATATATATATATATGTTTGAATTTATATATTGTCCAGGTTGAGTTATCCTTTTATGGATCCTTTTCTCTTCTTTGTCTTCTTTTTTTTTTTTTTTTTTTTTTTTTTTTTTTTTTTTTTTTTTTTTTTTATTAGTTTTTATACAATATGAATAACAAAAAAAAATACATCTTACAAATTACCAAAAAAAAAAGCACATATTTCAATTTAAAAATATATTAAGAATATATAAATCATAAAGTTGAAAATAACTTATAAAATGTAGTGGTTCATTAGAACAAAAATGGGCTTACTTAAAGGACAGAAACACTTAAAAATTGAAATTTCAGGTAAGAATAAAATAGTAGGGGATGTTTGTGAATGACTATTTGGGCAAAAATACAACACATCTTACAAATACCAAAAGTAAATCACATTAAACTTAAATATTTTAGAATTTATTTTCATTCAAAAGATAAATTTTGACTAAATCTAATGAATAAATCTTATTCTTTCTTATAAATCTTTCATTGAAATGAAAATCAAATTTAAGTTTTATAGTATGGCTGTAAGGTCGTAATAACTATTATAACTCATATATGTGTCAATGCATGTGTCTTTTTAGACTTACGTTTGTTTTACTGTAGCCTTCAACTTGAAAACAATATACGAAACTATATCATTTCGAATGTGGAAAATAATCCAATTATTTTTTTTTAATCAAAGTCTATAGTTGGTGATAAATGAACGATTGGATTCATTTGGTTAATTTATTGGGTAAAATAGAATTACAGTAATGGCAATGCATTCCGAAACTACCAAGAAATAAAAGGGTTTAATTTGTGAAAATTTTATATGAACTCTTCATTAACAATTTTCTCATCATTGTATTAAACTCTTAAATTTAATGTGAGTTATTAAAGAACATATTTATAATTTAAGAGTTCTAAGTTAAGAGATTAAGAAAGAACTTTTATTAGAGAAAAGCAGTAAATATTAGATTGAAATCAATAATAAGAAGTTTTGGATAAGGAGAAGATAATTATGAATTATTGATTACTAAACCCCAAACATAAGGTTTAACTACATATTGGAACATGATCACCCACCAATAAAAAAATCAATAAAATATATAATCCACGGTTAAATGCAACCAACCATTAACAATTCAGGTTCTAATTAATTAAGAAGAAAACAGTGACATAAAATCAAGCATCAAAATATTAAAAAATTAATAAATAAAATTAATCAAACTTGATTCATAATTTGCATTATGAAAAAAGTAAAAAGAATTACACTTTATTTACAACTTTCTTTCCAACATCGTGATTCAGTCCACTTCTCCAGTCGTCATTCTACACCCCCGGTTCACTTTTAACACTCTTACAATTGCTGAAATTCGTCATGCAAATATCTGCAACAATCAAAACAGTAAAAAACACTAAAAACACACAATAAAACATTTCTATTAATATTACTATTGTCTTAAAAAATAGTTACGGAAGAGGAAATCCAGAAACGATTGAATAACAATATCTCATCCAAAAAGGAACATAAAAATCATAATAATTAATGAAAATACCTGGACAATCGGTAGTTGTGAGGAGTTTCTTAAAGAGTTGCAATTGAGAAGAATTTCTTGGCATTGTAAGACGATTCTCTGACACCCTATATATATATATATATATATATATATTGTTACAAACTGTGTAGAATATTTAGATTCAAATCAATAATAAGAAATTTTTGCTAAGAAGAAGATAATTATGAATATTTGATAACGGTTAAAGAAGATGTGAGAGAGAAAAGTTTTTAAATCAGGGAGATTGAGAGTGGGATAACTGCTGAAGAATTTATGTATATTTTAAATTCCATAACTGTAGGGAGTTGTGGATAGATAATGACATATATGATCTTAGTATTGTTCTTTACGTGTATTTTATGAAGGGGCATTTACGGAAAAAAAGTGACCATGCCAAGGCCTCCTTCTGGCCTGTACCAAGTTGTCTAAGAATATCAGATAAAGTTGCCTGCATTATGAAAACAACAGAAACATTGTGAATATCATAACTAATGGAAACTTAACCATCTGAAATATGCAACACTGGACAACAGTGTTAATTACACAAATATTATATTAATATTAGTTTAGTGCAGCTAATTTGTTGAGTGGTTTTTCTAGGTACCCACTTCGGTGTGGATCTAATGCATAGAAAGGCAGAGGTGAAGGATATAATTACAGATGTGATAAATAACATGACTGATGAGGAAGATGAAGAGGAGGAAGCTGAGGGGGATGATGGGGCAGGGGATGATGCAGACAAAGATGGAGACAACGATGATGCTTAGTTCATTAAAGTAGGTCAGAAAACCTTACATGACCCTCGTGGAACATTCGAGGTTGTAGTGCACTGACCAGGTAGATTGTCTATCTACGGGGATTGTCAGCAGTTTCGCCAATTGATGAGCAACAGCAGCCATTTGGATCTCTTGACTTTTCCCGTTCGGAAACTGTGAAGAATATTTAAATTCAAATCAATAATAAGAAGTTTTGGATAAGGAGAAGATAATTATGAATATTTGATTACGGTTAAAAAAGATGTGAGAGAGAAAAGTTTTTAAATCAGGGAGATTGAGAGTGGGATAACTGCTGAAGAATTTATGTATATTTTGTGGATAGATAATGACATATATGACCTTAGTATTGTTCTTTACGTGTATTTTATGAAGGGGCATTTACGGAAAAAAAAGTGACCATGCCAAGGCCTCCTTCTGGCTTTATAGATAGTATAGATAGATTATAATTTTACGTATATGTTTAATTTAAAAATTTTCAAGTAGAAAATATAGAATTTAAAAATAGGGAACGTGATGTAGAAAACCTTTTTTGTAGGTAGGGGATGAATATGATTAGTTAAATTGAAAGGGAGTAATTGTTGGATATGAGAACAACTCCTTCAATATAGGGATAGGATTTTTAAACTTAAACAGAAATAATGAACCAATTGAAAACGTGTGTGTGGGTGAGAGAGAGAGAGAAAAAGAATCCAATTAGAAAAAGAAAAGATTATTCAAAATTCAAAAAGTAAATCTTATCTTTATTCAATATTAACAAAAATTATATTTATCAAATTAGAAAATCATATATTTATCTGCTACATCACATTCACTATTTTTTAGAACCATAAATTATAAAATATATTTATTTTTTAAAATACAAAAATATATTATGATAATGATTGATTTTTTTAATATTAAATCGGTATAATAATGATTGAGTTTTTAATATTAAATTTGTAAATAATTGATATGCATCCAAATTTAAAATTTATAAGTTAGTAAATATACAATGCACAAATAAATGATTGAGTTGCTACCAAATAATCTATTTAAATAATAAAAATTGAAAAATGATTGTTGTCTTTATATATTTATGTAAATATTTAATTTTAAAATTTTAAGATAATGTTTAATCTATAAAGGAATTCTGACCTTATCTTTAAATAGATTTATAATGCCCTATATGCAAATAAATAAATTGAATAAAATCAAATGAACAACCTTATATGCAAATAAATAAATTGAATAAATTCAAATGAATAATGAAAAATTTATACTAATTTGAGTTAAATATTAAAAATAGTATAACTAAAAAATAAATTTATAAGTTAAGTTGAATAATCACTTATATGCACCTTGATACGAAATTAGATTTCTTGAAATGCTTTGAATGGTATTTCCTGAAATGAAAGGAATTTTTATATTTAATATTTTACCTTTTGATTTCAAGAGTTTTCAAACAAAAAAAAATGTAAAGAAAATGTAGAGAATGAACGTAAAGGGTAAGATGAGTGTCTGTGTGGAGTTGGATAACCGAAAAATGTGAGAGTAATCGTGAGAGTTTAAAAAGCCTAAATTAGAGTGAGTAATGAATTACTTATAAATTGTCATATTTGACCTCCACATATTTTATATGTGTATAAATAATATAACCGCATTTTATGCCAAGAATATTGTCAGCAGGCAAACCCCTTCTCCCTTTATATATTAGTATATTCTTTCTTCATTGCAAAAGTTTTGCCATTACTTTCCCTGAATGCATTTTCTCTCTGTCCCATCTTTTCCTTCGACACCATCTCCAAATTTCTTTTCTTTATTTTCTCTTCAACACTACCATCTCCAAAATCCACCATACCCCCCACTCTGCACTCTTCAACATTACCATCTGAATTCCATCACAAACCATTGTTTTTACACCAAAATAAATAAATAAAACATCAAAACACCATTTTCCAAACTTCTTATTCCTCTTTAAACTCATCCAACAATCCCTCAATACTTTCCCTAGAAAATGGAAAATCCCACAAACCAAACAAAACCCAAAACCAAAACCAAAACCATGTTCTCTAACACTATCCAAATGCCCTCCACCAAAACAGTAATCTCCACTGCAGCCTCTGTCGCTGCTACCGCCATGCTCGTTCGCTCCATCGCCAGAAAGTACTTACCCTATGAGTTTCAACACTACATTTTCTCCAAATTCACAGCCTTCCTCACCAAATTCTCCTCCCAAATCACCCTCGTCATCGAAGAATTTGAGGGACTCCACCAAGACCAACTTTTCAAAGCTGCCGATATCTACTTGGGAACCATAATTTCTCCCAATACAGGCAGATTCAGAGTCAGCTTGGCCCCAAAAGAGACCAAAATTTCAGTCTCCATGGAAAAAAACCAAGAAATCATCGATTACTTTAATGGGGTTGCCTTCAAATGGAAGATGGTTTCAAAACATATGAGCTCTATGAACATTTCTCGCCCCCATCATTACAACTCTGTTTTTAAAAATGGGATTGGGTACTTGGAATTGAGCTTTCACAAGAAGCACAAGGAAAGCGCTTTTAACAATTACTTACCACACATATTGAACAAAGCAAAAGCACACAAGGAAGAGACAAAGACTGTGAAGCTCTTCACATTGGAGAATATAATTGATGGAATGGGAGGTTCGAATCCATGGAAATCGGTGAATCTCGATCATCCGGCGTCGTTTGATACATTGGCAATGGATATAGATATGAAGAGGAGGATCATTGATGATCTTGACAGATTTGTGAAGAGGAAGGAGTTTTATAGGAGAATTGGGAGAGCTTGGAAACGTGGGTACTTGTTGTATGGACCTCCTGGTACTGGAAAATCAAGCTTGATTGCTGCCATGGCTAATTATCTTAAGTTTGATATCTATGATTTGGAGCTTACTAGTCTTTGGAATAACTCACAGTTCAGGAGGTTGCTGACTTCAACCGCGAATCGATCGATACTTGTGGTGGAGGATATTGATTGCTCCATTGAATTGCAAAATAGACTTAGAGCAGCTAAAGCTATGGGTCGTCCCGGATCGGATCAAGGACCCCAGGTAAGATTATTAGTTTTGTTGGATAAGATATTCTTCTTAAACTATACACGTTAAGCATACCAAAAATTACACTCATTTCACATCTCACATCTCACATCTGTTTCTAAAATACAGACAAGTGAATTTTTACTTTTTACTTTTAATTATGTTGCTTGTCCTTTTTACCTTTCGAAGCATTTCCAATGTTTTTCAAAAGCTCTTTTCACCCCAAGAAAAACCATCTAATCATAATTTACTGACACTTTTCTATAAATTGGTTTTAGTTAACCCTATCAGGTTTGCTGAATTTCACCGATGGATTGTGGTCAAGTTGCGGGGATGAGCGGATCATAGTGTTCACAACTAATCACAAAGATCGGCTCGATTCGGCTTTGTTGCGTCCAGGTCGTATGGATGTGCACATCCATATGTCCTACTGTACCCCATGCGGGTTCAAAATGCTTGCATCCAATTACCATGAGATAACTCAACACCCTCTTTTCTCAGAAATTGAGCAGTTGATTGAGATGATAAACGTAACTCCAGCAGAAGTAGGGGAGCAGTTATTGAAGGATGAAGATATTGAAATCGCTCTAAGAGGCCTCATTGTGTTCCTTCAAGAAAAGAAGAAGGAAAGTGATGAAATTAAAGCAAGTGAAATAGTAATGGGGCCATCAGAAGCAAAAGCTCTGCCAGGACTAGAAGAGAAAAAAACAGTTGAAAGTAAGAAAACTGAAGGGTGAGAAAATCCGGGAAACACTTTGAGATCCAATAAATTGTAAATTGCTGCAGTTCTCTCTCTCTCTCTCTCTCTCTTTCTCTATATATATATATATATATATATATATATAAAGCACTCCTGATATATGTCATAGAGAAATGTATTGAGTGATGTCCTTTCTCTACAATATTGACAATTCTTCGGGGTAGAGGGAGATTGGCAGGAAACATTGCCAGCTTTTCATACATAGATTTGCATCATAGCAATTCACCCTGTTTCCTGCACACATTACTTGCCATTAGAAGATTGTTTCATTTATTCCATGAACGATGCCAAAAAAGGCCCTTTCCTAAAGTCAATCTCAAGTACTTTAGTTCATTTTTTATTTTTATTTTTTTTTAAAAAAAATGCTAAGAAAAAAATATTATAATAGTTTTAAGGGTTTTGGAACTGATATATAACAAATATCGCTGTTTCTGTCACTTTAATTTGAAATCTTAACCAACCATATATCGTACTTGGCACTAAATTTTGTCTCTAGTTAGCACAACATACCCCTAAATAAAATTTTTTACTACACCCCTTCGGATATTGCACTGTCAAGCTTAATTGAGCTCCTTCTAGGGGAGAAAAAGAAAGCGATGATACAAAGCAATAAACTAAAACAGGAAACTTACAAGAGTTCGGATTTGTTAGTGATATGAACTTAGATCACCATGTAATAATTCACGGTTGAGATAGCGCCACACAATGCCTTGAGGTGATTTAAAGGTCCTTAGTTATTTGTCTTGACTTGTATACTAATAGACAAAATAAAATAAAATAAATAAATAAATAGCAATAACCTATGTTTCTCTCATTTTTTGAGCAATAATCATGATGATATCATTCCTTTTCTCGCCCACAGAAGAGTAGAACACTAAACTTGTCAAGGTAGTTTGAGCAGTCAAGGCTCACATCTCATTAAGAAGCAGAGGTCCTGGGATTGAATCTTTACACCTTGTTTATCATCTTGTTTATAGGATGAGCGGGATTTGAAGCCTTGCGAGTGATCTTATCCATCCTTATAAATTATGTTGGGCCTAACCTTGGAGTAGGCCCAAGAAACTCTATGTTGACTGGTGGGGCCTAACCTTATAGAACACTAATATCATGTCAACTTATGATTGACTTTTGTTTATACCGGGTTCTTGCACTTTATGCTGTGGCGAGATATGGTTGATAGAGAGAGAAAAATATTAAATTGAAAATTTAATAGAGCAAGCAAAGATCAATCACACATTATACACAAACAATTACGTGATTCGACTTTTAGCCTACATCCACGGGCAAAGAAATCATCAAATCCATTTTAGAAAAAGTAGGATTACAAGAAGAGTTTGCTTTCAATCCCCAAATCCCATGCACACATAAAGAACTCTCTATGTTTAGTAGTTCACTTCATTGAAAATGGGCATTTTCTTGCCTCCAAGAGGGGGTGTTGAACCTTTGTATGTCATCCCATTCTTTTGATGAGAATGCTAGCTTTTATACGGGTGGTGTGATGTGAGTTGCCCTAGTTCCACGTGGTGGATCTTCATTGGTCCATATGTCATGCACTCATTGGTCCACATGTCATCTTTGACTTGATTTTATTGTTCACCCAGCCTATTATATTTTGACTGTGAACAACTTTCATACGTATTTTGGTAAAGTAACCTATATATTTATATTGGGGTTATATACTATAAGCCCCTTGGTAGAATGTGGTTATACCCGCGGACCCCTCAAAAAAATATATTTTTTGATAAATAAAATAAAATATAGAAAAAGACTAATTTGCCTATATTAACTAATCTATTAGAAATGTTAGAAGGTGGGTTTACATTTCATAACAACGCTATTGCTGGATTGAGGGCGGTTTTTGCGCGCCAGAAATCATGGCAATATTGCAACCCATTGAAATGCGTCAAACAATTTATGTTTCGGGAAGAAATTGACCGCGTTCTTCGATTTTCCAGCGCCAGATTTCTCAGCCCATCCATCGTCGAGCATGAAGAAACCGGCAATAGTGGGCGTGAAAGGTAAAAACCGAACGGTGGAAGCTATAAGATTCTAGATTCTAGGCTTCTTTTAAGCATCAATCCAGCAATCCTTCAATTTTGAAGGTGGAAGCTATAACCCATTCATATGCATAGATTCAAAAACCAGATATACATCTATCCAGTTTCTTTTTATATAATATTACTGAGCATTTTATATTTGGTTTTATGGTTTTTAAGGTTACGTTTGCAGAGATAAATGTATCTCTGCAAATCTATTCCATTATTATAATAAATGCAAAATTTTAACTCAATGAACTTTTAGAATTTCTAACAATTTTGTGCAAGAAAAAATGGGTCAATAGATTTTTTGTGTGCTCCGTTTGTTATAAAATTTTGATTTTTTATGTTTGATCCCATTTTCTTGATGGAGATTCATTTTTAAGCACAGATAAATGCATCCATGTGATTGAATATGCTATATTGTGAGAAAGTTTTGATTTTTTTTAGGTATTTTCTTGATCTGGATTTATTTTTTGAGCATGAATAAATACATCTATGTGATTGAAGATGTTAAATTGTGATAAAGTTTTATATTTTAGGTTTGGTCCCTCTTTTTCTTGATGGGGATTCACATTTTCGCATGGATAAATGCATCCATAGGATTGGAATATGTTCTATTGTGATAAAGTTTTGGGTTTTTAGATTAGGTCCCTCATTTTCTTAATGGGGATTCATTTTTTAGCATAGATAAATGAATTCATAGGATTGGAATATGTTCTATTGTGATAAAGTTTTGGGCGCGTTTTTGGATTAGGTCCCTTATTTTCTTAATGGGGATTCATTTTTTAGCATAGATAAATGGATCCAAGGAATTTGAATATGCTTTATCATGATAAAGTTTTGATTTTTTAGGTTTGATCATTTTTTTCTTGACGGAAATTTATTTTTTAGCATGGATAAATACATCCATGGGGTTTTAATATGCTCTATTGTGTTAAAGTTTTTATTTTTTAGGTGTGGTCCTCATTTTCTTGATGGAGATTTTTTTTGGCACGGATAAATACATCCATGTGATTGAATATGCTATATTGCTTATTAAAAATCTTTATCTGCCTCACATTTGATTTTCCATATTTTGTTTGCAACTAAAATGGATAGAATATGAGATAAGTTTGAAAGAAAAATGAGATAAGTTTGAATTTGAATTTATTTCAAATTTATCCTATATTTATTCACTTCTTTTTTCTTTTCTTTTTTTTGCTATACAGGTATCCTGAACCAGCTTGCGCGCACCAGACTAAATCCTGCACCCCGAACAAGGCTTTCGAAACAAGACTTGCGCCTTGCGGTCCGTGGCCCAGAATATTAGTAGTTAGTGGGAGTCGAACCCAGGACCAAGGGACTTGATACGCCCTTAGCTCTGCTTCCTCAACCACTAAGCTACCCACCCTTGGGTTTATATTTATTCATTTAAGTTACAACTCAAATATGAAAAATCAAATTTGATTCTGAGCTATAATTAAGGAAAGGGAAAAAATGTCATTGTGTTATTAATATTTGATTTTAATTTAAATATAAAAGGGTTTATGGGTAAAGAATCTTATCAATTGGACTTTGTGATAATAAAATTAGTTTTTAGGGTTCTATGGATAATTTTCCCATACTTATAGTTTGTTGCACCATTTCATTAATGAACTCAATGTTGTGATTTATTTTTAAAACTAATATTTATACTTTTAAGTGGTGTTTATATATGGGATTATTTTACAGAAGGAGAATAGAAGACAACTCAAAAGTTTCCCTATCATTGAGATTTCCCCCTCCACGTACGTCTCCTCCCCCATCCTTGGAGAAACTACTTATCATTCAATTATCCACACGAATATCTAGTATGGCGAGAAAATGTATAAATCCCCTTGGATATACGATATGAACTTGACATTCTTATTGTCTACGATACTCATCATGTGTCCCCTTGAATGCAAATTAGTATCCAATTATTGCATAGTATTTATTTTTGGGTCTTTTATCAAATTACTATAATTTTTCTATGCCCTCTAGATCTCAGGCATGTACCTGTGGAGGCACTTTACCAATATTTGTGATTTTTTTAAGTGAATGAAATTTCTAAAGAGAAATTCTTGGAATTTAATATATTTTTAGTATGGTTAACAGTCCATTGTAATGTGTGAGATCTTAAGTTTCCATAAGGATAAAAGAAAATATAAGAAAAATGATTTTTATAACAGGCTAAGATTCTAAAAATGGTGTCTGATGCATATATATATATATGAGTAAAGATCTTCTGTTCCCACTTATATGTATCATTTTCCTGCCTTCTCTCACAAAAGTTCACCTTAAAAATTCCACCTTTTAATAAATATTTATATTTAAATTTTCAAGGTGAACTTTTTTTAGAGTGGACAAAAAAGTAGCATATACAAGTGGAACAAAAGAACTCCACTCACATATATATATATATATATATATATATATATATATATATATATATATATAGTGCGGAAAAAGTGTTGCTTTATGAACCTTGTTTCTGTAGCTATCTAGTACATATACTATGATGTATAACATTGTCATTGGAAATTGTTTCAAGTATCTAATGCTTTTCAAGTAAACTATATCTTAACCCTTGTTTGAATGGTATTAGTGGAAAACATTTTATTTCATTAGGAAATAGTTTTTGGAAACAAAATAACAGAAATTTGGGATGCATTTTCCTGATTGTTACCATAAAAATTTTGGAAACAAAAATAGGATAACGAGAAGCGACAATGATCCCAAATGACTCCACCCGGAACTTAATAAATTTTTGGGTCATATTTTGAGTTCTCCAATTCAATGACGAGGTTTTAACCAATAGCCCCCTAGTGAAAGGATGCTATACCCAAAAGTCCTTATTAAAAAATAGATTTTTAATAAATACAAAATATTTAGATTCTAGCGGAATTGCCCTCTTTTATTATATAGGTAGATTTCAAATTTTACTAAAATTAGTTTTCACCTATAATGGAAAGTTGCATTCAAGCCCAATAGAAAAGTTTCATTCAACCCTATTTTCAAAATTTAGATGTTCCCAATAACCATATTTAGCATTCATTTACAAATATACAATAACTATTATGGAAAAAAAACTCTATAAATTAGAGATTTTGGTTTTGACAAATCAGCAGCCATTGACACTTGTAACAAGTAAATTCAACACTTTTGTTAATGTATAAACCAAGTAAATAGACGTAACTTGTATACATATGCCTATATGGATAAATTGTCGAATATTTTTTGTTGTCCAAAATATATAACCCTAGTGGGGGGTGAATAAGATTTTTGGCAAACTATTGCAAATATTACCAAATAAAATTAAGTTCAATTAATTTCAATATAAACAACTATATAAGCAAATAATTGAAACAAGAGTAAGGGATAGAGAGATCAAACAAAGAGATTTTAACGTGGTTCGACTCGCCTACATCCACGCCTTAAGCACCCAGCTCAAGGATTCTTACAATCCACTACAGATTAGCTCCTTCAAGGTGGAGAAACTTTTACAGTCTTTTTTATCCCAGGTGGAAGACTCTCACCTTAGCTCGCAAAGAATTATCTCAATGGCTCACAAATAATCCATAAATATGCTCACAAAGAACACTCCAAGTGTTCACTAAGAACACTTAATACAATCTTACAAAGGTTGGTGTGTACAATAAATGCTTCAACAAGCTGATTCACACAAGTATAAAGCTCAACTAATTGCTTCTCAAAAGATTAACAAGTATAGCTCAAGTGTTTGGTAGAGAAAGCTTTGAACAATGAATGCTTGCAATGAATGATAATAACTAGAGTTGGGTTAATTACAATAAATGAGAGGCAAACATCTTTATATATGCATTTTGGTCTGAAATGACCGTTTGAACCGAGCTTGAATCCCATTGGAGGAGAGGAGAAGAGCAGGCATCATTTAATGCATCTAATACCCAAAGTAGAAAGAGCGGTTTTGTATTTGCAGGAGCATTAATCGATTATGCAAGAATGATTAATCGACTAGCCAGTTAAAAATTCAAAGCAAATTTGTTCTCGGGCTCGGTTAGTCGACTAGGTAATATTGGTTAGTCGACTAGCTAGTTCAAAAACAGTTTAGTAAAAATTCCGGGCACAGTTAGTCGACTAGACGAAGTTGCTTAGTCGACTAACTCTTCTGCATTTCCAAACATGGGCTACTTAGTCGACTAGACTGAGGGATTAGTTGACTAAAGAACTTATTAGTCGACTACTCTAAGTGATTAGTCAACTAGACTTAGAATTTCAAAAATTCTAACTACTGGACCATGATTAGTCGACCAGACTAAGATGCTTAGTCGACTAAACATGCTCTTAAGCTAAAAACTTGAAATGCTTAAGTCTATTTCAACTCAAACCATCTAAAGTAGTTAACTTAAGCATCCAAAGGCATTTTTACAAGTTAATGACTGCCAATGCAACATGAGAAAACCTCTTGGCTTGAGCTATGCAAGTTTAATCAAATGAGTTGCCTTACAAAAGGTTCCTAAATATCTTGACTTCAAAGATCTTTAAGAAATGGCTTCAAGATGTCCTCCATATGCTTCAAGATTCAATCACTTTCCATATTTGCACAATTGAAAAGCTTTTGAATGTGTTGATGAGTTCCAACAAGATATGGCTTTAATTCTATGGAGACAAAATTACTTAACCATTTGTTAGTAACTAAAGTAATGTTTGTTGATAATCAAAATGTGGTCAATGCAATTGATCTTAGGGCTAACATTTTCAAATAGGTAAATTTATATAAAGTATATTATATGTGTCTAACATGATTTTCAACAGAAGTAAATTTACCTAATTTGTATACACATGGGGATACGTATATTGGCATATATTTTCAAACAGGTTCCTTCATTGTGTAAGGAGATAAATATACCTTACAAAAAAACACGGACATATATGCCTAAGATACATAAAGTTGCATTTAAAACTGCAGCAAATAAATTTCATTGAAACAAGTAAAAGAAAAACTTGTGCTGGGAGAATGCGAAAGAGGAAAAATTAAAGATATCATAGCATCCTACATTATGTAAAAAGATAAATATACCTTAAAGTTGCATTAAGTTTCAATAATTACTGCAACGGGTAAATTTCATTGCAACATGCCAAATAAGTAAATTTACTATTTTTTCTAGTTTATATATATAAGTAAATTTACTTATTTGTTTAACGATATAAATTCATATTTGCAATGTGTGGGTCTGCTATCAAAAAGTCGAAAAATGAGAATGAAAATGAAAACTAACACTTATTTCAAAACAAAGTATAAAAAAGTGAAGAGAAATAAAGGAAAATCATACCTTAAGAAAGAGAAAAATGAAACAAAACAACCCAAAAAAAGATTTTCAATGAATCAGCTATCAAAACCGATGCCGTTTGCTAGAAGAAGTAGCACCCAACGAGTTACTGGTGAACTTTGGAATTGATATGGCAGTCGTGATACAGTTACACCATTTAAAAGGTAATAAAACTCTCCTTAAAATCAATAAAAAAGGGTAAATCTGCCATTAAAAAAATAAAGTTGATTTTAGAAAATCCTGGAGGAATCTTCTGATAAACATTATAGTATTTTGGGCCTACCGGTATAGAATTCAATATCTAAGGGGGTCTGGATAATTTTCCCTTCAATCAATTGCAATGTAAACCTCAATTAGGGTACATTTCATGCTGCACTAGAAATATTTGGTTCACTCAAAGCACACTAACCTAAATTGTTTCTATGAGTTTTAAGAGATGTTAATATGTTTTTGGAATTTTTAGGTGCTCATATTTTAATGTCATTTTTGAGATTTTGTTGAAAATTTGGCATTTTTTTAATGAGTATTGTCATGCATGTGTGAATTCAATTTCAATGAATATGGTTGTTCGCACAAAAGATAGAAGAGAGCATTGATTAGAGATGTGATTGGATGTGATTGGAGAGGTTTACTGCACGTATGTAATTACTAGGTCTATCTTGTTGATTTAAGACCATGGTCTCTGTTATTTAAGCGTATATATGTTTATGATACGTGCCATATATTGTTAGTCCTTGTGACAGGCTTGTTAGTGAATGATGAGAAACGCTGGAACTATACATACCATACACCAATCACTAATCCCTACAATATGACTTCCACTCATTCCACCATACTTCTTTATTGATGAAGCCATTAAATTAGCAGCTACTCCTCCGGTAGATGCAGTGTTTGGTTGATGTATCACTGGGTTTTGTCCGTGGTTGCTTTAAATTGGAAACTGATCGTTGGATCATTATGATGTTTATCGAAATGAAAGATCTAATCCAATGATCAGTTTTTCATAGTGAGCTTTGGCTAACATTTCAACACATGACACTGAAGACAAATCCCACGGCTTAGAATTCTTCTCTTAAAATTCGCATCCCAATATTGTTTTGGAGGTTTGGAATTGCTACGTGTGAAGAATGCCCCGACCTTCAATCTATCAACCAAGCGCAACACCCCCAACTTCGTTTTGAAAAGTACCCCCCATGCTTAACTCAAATCAAAGACCGAGAAGCTCGCCTCTCGCCTCACCTACAGCATCATTGATGACACTAAGAAAGGCGAAATGAAGACGACATGGATTTCCCTTTGCCTTCCGTCTGGAACAAATTCACGCCAGTAAAATGAAGGTGGGGATATTTCTTTGGCTTGATGGATTGAAGGACGAGTTCTTCACACTTTAGTATAGTTAGGCTACAAACGAGCCTAGCCAAGCTGAGCTATGAGTCGCTCGAGCTTAAGTTAAACGAGCTGAACTTTGGTATATTTGAACTTGCCTTGTTTATTATCGAGCTTGTTCGCGAGCTATTCACGAGCGGCTTGATTAATTTGCATCATTAAATTACAATAAGGAAAAGTTAAAAATTAATGTAGAAAGTTTAAAAAATGACTTCTATATACTTGGCTAATATTGAAAATAAAAATTCAAGCAAAAAAAATAAAGTCATGAATATGTTGAGCTTATTCAAGCCTAAATTATAATTTTTTTATGAATCTAAACACAAATTTTTAATGAGCTTGTTCACGAGCCTACTAACAAGCTTGTTCACGAACATAAACGAGCCAAGCTTAGGTGTGCTTGTGTGGGACCCCAAATTTTTCAATAGCAGATTTTTATTTGTTATTATTATTTTTTTTATTAATTATTGCACACATGGCATCTTGTCATTTGCCATAAAAGTGTGTCATGTGGCCATATTTGAGGAGGATACATGAGGGTTGTGATCACTCTTGGTGCAAACAATTTTTGCTTAAAGATTTTGTTATATATATATATATATATAATGTGTGTGAATGGAATGAATGGTTCAAGATTGTTCCCATGCTACAATTGAAGTGATTCTCTTTTAATCCTATATATATTTGTATGCTTAATAATGTGAAAGTGGAAGCCTCACTAATTGAATAAAACAAATGGGAAAAAGAAAAAGAAAGGAAGATAAAAAAGAGAGAAATCAGGTAGGGGGGCTGCTATTTGAGGGTGTGGTGGTAGATGATTTACACCACTAAGCTTTTCTCCCCAAGTAGGAAGACAAGAGATGGTGGGATAGTTGTGATAAAAAGAAAGTAAAGAAATAAAGATAGAAATGGGATGTCGGAAGGATAAGGCATTCTTGCATTATTGAAGAGATATTCTATAAAAAAAAATAAAAAAAAATTAAGATAAGTGGAGAGAAAAAAGGGGGGGAAGAGGTCCACATAGTTGTACTTCAAAGCTTTATATAAAAGGGAAGCCAACAAATATTCAGATCATGGGACGTGTCTGAATTCTCCTCCATATCTTTTTAGCTAGCTTTTGTCTCAAAGCTAGGTAGCTATGGCCTTTAAACTATGCATCTTGATTTTAATTTGGGGGAGTGGTTCGGCGAGGAGAAAAAGAGGAGGAAAGAAAAAAAGAGGAGAAGAGAGAGAAAGAAGAAAAGAAAAGAAAGAGAATGAGAGAAAAATGAGAAGCTAGGGGGAAGAGGGAGCTGCACAAATACAGAGCAATTGGTAATTTTATAAGTCAAAGCTTAGTGAGGTGAGATATTATCTCTATTTTAATTATATTTAAAATTTTGGACTGAATATGGTATGATTTAAAAATTCAATTATGACTTAAAAATGAGCATAATATATATATATATCAATGGGATTCCTAATCTTGGGTTTTTATTTTATATAAAAATGAAAAATTGAACCTTTGGGACTATTTTTCCCATAAACTAAATCAACTCAGGAGTATGTGTACCAAATTTGGGGATTTTCCATTGAGTAGATTAATTTCTATAATTTACTGAAGTTTAGTAATACTGAAACTTTGAAAATTTGTAGTATATTGTGTATATGTTCGAAAATTATGAAATTTGAGTATATTGTAAAGCTTGAATTTAGGGATTTTTAGAGACAATAATCATGGAAAAAGACCTATGGGTGAATGTGAATTTCTAGAGAGAGAAAGCTTCCATGAAGCTTTAATAGTAGGCACAAGGGGTATTTTCATAGTATATCAAAAAATTATGATTTTTACATATATGATATAGATTGATTTTATATGAATTTAGAACTTTGAATCACTTCAATTGGATGTGAATTGTGAGAGAAATTGATAAACGAAGTTGCCGAAAAATTTGAAATTTTATTAACTAAGCCTATTTTAACACCATTTTTAAATATGTTCGGATGGGAGGTGTTATACACCACCATCATATTTTGAAAGCTTATATCACACAGATTATGTAATATCTTGATTCATCCAAATCGGATGAGAAACGAAGTAGATATAAGTGTGCAAAGTTGGCCAAAAAGATGAAAAATATTGACGTACCATGTACGTGAGTGTGCATGTATGATCCTGTGTGGTGAAGGTGCATGGTAAATCCATTGCAAATTGGTGCTTGTGACTATCATTTTGATTGGTAATTATTTTTAAAAATCCTATTGTGAACCAGCCAACCTGAATCGAGAGGCCCTCTTGTTCACTCTTGGGGGGTGTTTCTTGAGTGTATTGTGGATGATGTTTATCCATCTCGATTTATCCTTCTCTATTATCCTTCTCTATTATCCACATTTATCCTTCTCTATTATCCACTCAAGATATGATTTTTGAAAAAATGATGAGAGTTTGTAAAAAACTAGGAGTCGCCACCTTATTTTTAGGGAACAAGGAAACCACAAAAAGAGTTTTATTTTCAATAAAACATTGACCCCATATTTTGGAAAAGCATGGTCTTTTGAATCAAAGTTGGATTCGAGGGCTAGGTTACGAAGTGGGAAGGTTCCAAGGAACTCCTTGTAGGCACCCACTTCGCCCTAATTAAAGGTCTCCTAATTAGATTTGGGCTTTATCAAAATCTTTTCAAAACAAACCTACCATATCTAATCAATCACAAAATATGAATAATAATATATACTAATAATAATATATAGTACAAAAGTATACACAATCCTAAAAGTCTTAGGAGACTAGAAGTCAACTTAAGATTGGACTTGCGCCCTATTGACTGCCTACGTACCTTATCAATTGCTTGACAAAGATCAAAGTCCACATAGTTCGATTACATAGGACTCTCCTATTGTAACAAACCACATAATCGTAGATATTCTATCTTATCTTGGACTCTAGATTCGAGAGTTTGAATTGGATCAAAACACTAGTTAGGAGAGATGGAATTTCATTCCATTTTTGAATTCTTTCAAAATCACTTTTAGAATTACTCTCGAAGTAGAATCCTAGGTAAAATAGAACTCTATTCTTATTGTAATTCTTACAACAAAGAAGAGTCCTAAGTGGGGTCAAGTGACCCCCCTAAACCTAGGGTTTCTAGCTAATCCTAGGTTAGTCTAGATACCTAAAACACTATGATTTACATGCTGGAATTTCTGGAAAATAAATAAAATAAATAATCAAGAGTGTAAATAATGCATGAAAATGTCCTAAATGCTAATCTAAATTAACTATGTGAACTTAGGCATGTTTCTATGTTGATTTTGGCCTAAAAAAATGAGTTTTAATACACTTTTAGGTCACTTTAAATCTATGGACAGATTTGAAAGTAACCAAAAAGTATACTTAAAACCCTAAAAAAGTGATGAAAATATGTACTAAATGCAACCTAATATGCATACGAAACTACCATCAAAACTTGACATTTAATCACAAGGGAAGGGACTCACCTTTGCATGCTCCCTCAAACACATTTTATATATCAATCAAATACTTCCAAGTGATAAAAATAAACCATGATTAGAATAATACTAATGCTTAACTTGAATAGACTAATAACCTAATATGAACAATAGAAATTCATCCTAAAAAATATTAACATGTGATTTTAAAACTACATGATTACTAACCTAAGAGACTTAAACATGCATGAACCTAACTCTTAATAACCAATCCAATAATGGCATGATAATATAAGAATGGAAAAAGAAGAGAAGAAGAGAGGGAAAAATATGCATGCATATTAAAAACAAACTAGTCTATTATGCAAACTAATATGGAGCCTAAACTATGCATGTTAATCATAAACTATATCCTATGTATACTAACAATAAACTAAACCCTATACATACTAAGAAAATAAACACCTATCCTAACATGATTAAAAAAGAAAAAGAAAAAGAACAGAAAAGAAACTACTAACCTCTACCTTCAAGCCTTCAAGCTTCAGCCTTCTCCTCAAGCTCCAAGCTTCCTCCTCAAGCTCCAAGGACTCCAAGGAACTCAAAGACTCTAAAACTTAAGCTAGAGTGCTATGGGGGAAGCTTGTGCAATTGCTCAAGCCTCTACTCTCCAAGCTAGCTCTCTAAAGCTTTTTCTGTGTGTTGAAATTGATTTCAGGGTCCTCTATTTATAGGGAGGCCTGAGTTTGATCAATAGCTGAGTTTAAATCTCCTAGGAATGATCCAAAGGCTCAAAATCAGTCTTCCAAGGTGTTCATACTCATCCAAAAGCCCCCATGGCCGAACTAGACACATGGCAGGGCTTGGAAGAGTCCCGGGCAGAAAAAACATTGAAACAGAGCAGTTATTGGCTGAGGGGATCGACAACCATCCACCCTAGGACGGTTGGCCGTCCCTCATGGACGGTTGTCTGTCCCTAGGTGGACGGCCATTGGTTCTCCATGCTATTTTTGGCATGTGTTGACTTACCTCAGCCCGTTTTGACCCGGTTTCGGCTTTTTTCTGCTTTTCAGGCATGTTTTAAGTCCAAATTTGACGATTCAAGCGCCGAAACGATCGTGATTCGATTCTTCATGTTTTAAGAAGTGTTTGAAGTGAAAATGTATTGACCAAGATCAAAGGTTTAGGGAAAAGTTGACCGATTAGCTGTTTAGGGCCTGCCGGGCCCAAATTAGGGTTTTGAAATTTGCTAACCTATTGCTTTCGAAATTATTTCTTCTTCTTGAAACAAGTTTTAAGATGTTTTAGGAAAGTGTTTTGAAGCCTTTGAAGGCTTTGGTTTGATAAAAAAATCAAATCCCGGTCGAAACCCTAATCTGGGCTTTGAAAGGGTCTTTCGAGCTTTAAGAGCCAATCATGAGCCAGAAGGCTCCACAGATCTTGTCATTGATCAAATTAGCTACCAAACACACTTTGAATATCTATGCCAAAGCCTCGAGACCATTCGAGACAAGATCGACAGTCATTCAGGGCTTTTGTGATTTAAAGGACCAAACTGCCCTTCATTCACAAAAGACCTTATTTTCTATCAAGCCTGGCTCGGAATGTCATGAAAATTTGCAGAGATGTTCCTAGACTCTCTAAAAACCTAATGCGAAAAGAACTGACTCAATCTGACCTAAAAACACACATGTGATAATGGCCTCTTCCTAATTACCCACAAAGGGTAAAATTGGGAACTTAGGGTTTTAACACCCTATTTCACTTCTAATCACAGGCAACCATTCATGACCATACTCATGGTCAAAAATGGATGTCTACACCTATTAAATCAAGTTGATATAAATGGGTGCAAAAGTTGTTATTTGGGATGCAGGAAAGAGCCTAGAAAATTATGGAGCATAGTGAAGGTGCATCATAAGACTTACCATGTAACCTCATGGTATTTTGACTATTTTAGTATGATTTTTCAAACTAATAAAATTTGATAAATTCTACAAAAATCAAACAAGTATCCTAGAATGGATTATTGTATAGAAAAAAATTCATGTTGATAGAAAATTAACTATCTTCCAAATTATGAGTCTTTGGAAAATAGCTAAAAATCATAACTAATTGATTTTTATAAAATCATGGTGATTAGTGAAAGATCTTGAAAATAGAAGTTATGAAAATCATATTGGCGTATATAAACTGTTGATATATGCATGTGATATTTATAAAGTTTATAATATGTTGTTGCTTTTTATTATGAATAACATAATGTATGCTTGGAGTATGTTAATTGTTATGCATAAAATATATGCATGTGATAATTTCCATAATTATGGCACATGAAATTGGCATATGGCATGTGGTGGTGGTGATATTCTGAGAAAGTGACCGGGTTTATAAGTAAATTCCACACATCTCATTGTAACAATGCGTTTTGATAAAATAAAATCGTGCGCTTGTTATGTGAATATGCGTGTATGGGCGTGCATGTTACGCGCGTAGGCAAAACGGACAATATTGTTACTTGGAGAGGTGCAGGGCATTACAGTAGCACAGTTACATGTGGTGGATCAAGTTGAGTGAACAGAATGATTCATATGTATATCACTGATATAACTGTTGATATGAGATATATGTCTAATTAATATGCTATGAAATGTATGCATGAATTGTCATACATTAATTATTGATATGATATGTATGTCATATGTATTGCATGGAATATTTGCATCTGGCATGAGACACAATTACATGTGACATATATTGCATAGAAAATTATATGCATTTGTAATTATTTATATAACTGTGGAAATGATGAGTTGAGATACCACCGATGGACAAAAGATCCTGGAAACAGTTAATGCACTAATATATCACCCTTGCTAAAAACAGCAAGTAAATCCTCCTGTCAATGAGTGACAATCGCGGTAGGTCCTAAAAAGGCGGGGATTGGGCGGTATACATCCTAAAAAGGCGGGGATGCTGTTGTGGTAGATGATTGAGAATGGTTGAGATGATTGAGTACCTTAAAATGAGGTAGCCATTCGTTGTGGTGAGATGATGAATCCTAAAATAAGGTTACCATCAGTGTGAATGTTTGATGTTTCGCAGGAAATGGCAGAACAAAGGAAATGGCAGGTATGACTAGGGATGTCAACGGGGCGGGTTTGGGACGGGTCACCCTTTCCCCGACCCCGTCCCATTTAAGAATATCTCATCCCGTTCCCGTCCCAAACCCGTGACGGGTCAAGTTTATAAATCCCATTCCTGTCCCAATTAAAATATCCCATCCCGTTACCGCCCCGTCCCGTCCCGTTTATTTTGGCGGGGCGAGCGGGATGGGGCGGGGCGGGGAGGGCTAAACGGGTCACTCGGGTCGGGCGGGTCATGAGTTATCTAATATTCAAAAAATGCAAATCTGCTCAAATCTTATCAATTTACAGTAATCTATCAAAATATTCATACAAAACCAACATAAAATCAGTTGGTATGGAAAGATCTTCAACGATTCTAAAGTATTATAGACATTGTTTAGATATCGAAAAGAAGAGACAAATATTAAATATGGCTCATGAATGAATACCCCTTTTTAAGTATTGTTTTAAGCTTTTTCCTTCATGCTTTCTGTCATCCAAAGCACTAGGAAAGTGATTCCGATTTCCTATAAATATATCTTTCAGTTAAACCACCACTTTCTCCCCTTTCACAACTTCAACACTCACTTCAGCAACAATGGTGAGAGAATGCGAAACTTCTCTATAATTTACTAAGTACTTCCTGTCTTCACTCCAAAAAATTCATGCAGTAACATCAACAACACCACAATAATAATATATTTTTGACAAATAATGTCAGATGTACGCTTCAAGAATTAAATGAATGCTCCGTCGGCCGGAGAAAAATGCAGAGTACACTTGTATATTATTTCCAACTTCTTCATGTTAAAGAGTAGAGCTAAGGCATCAATATACAGATTGAAGAAAGTAAAAAGACAAATGAACTTTCAACCTACTTGCTCACCACCACAGGCATCATTTTCCATATCACTTGACAGGGATAGAAGTTCCTTCAGCTCCATTCGATACTCGAGGCCTCTTAGGTAGTGTCCCAACAGCATGCACCTTTAAACGGAAACAGAGTAAAGTGAATCAGAATTCATCATATTATTCACATGAAAATCAAACTAAATAATAAGAGCATTCAATAAAGTTAGCTTGCCAAAATTCAGATGTGAAGTTGGCATTACACAAGTTTGGATAAGGGCCAAAAGATCGTGAAGAAATGCATAAATTCAAAACCATGAATTGGATCAGCCTCAGTATTCTTAAATGGATTCTCCCAAGAGCATGCACCTTTAAAATGACAAGAAAAACTACCATTTCTCTATCAATGCCTTCTCTTGTGCACAAAAGTTTGGAACTGTAGTGATAGCTAAAACAACTCAACAACTCAACATGCAGTTAATTTCATTAATAAGACAATGAGGAGCTTTCCAAAACATATCACCTAAAATTTCACATTCACAAATAAAAATATTTTCAGTATAACAATTTTTAGGACACTAGTTCTTCTTTTCTATTTTTTAATCAAGTAAAGGATTCATGTATTAATAGAGAAAAGGGTCAAAAAGGCCCAGTACACATGAGATATACATGCTGAATATTACTGGGCATGCAACTCATGTATTAATACACAAAAATATCATTGGGGATTTTTATCGAACAGGTTGTAGGCATCATTAATGCAAGCTCAATCTTCAACTAAAAAAATCTACAGAGAAAAAAAAATGCAGGACTGGAAAGCAAAGAGTCTAGAGAGATGCAGCTATCACTAAACTAGAGAAAACATCAAGTTTTGCTATCGCAAAACCAGGCACCGCTTATGTTTTGTGAATTTCATATTCCAGAGACTCAGAAACGAAGAACCAGTCAGCGATGCTGCTCATAAGTTTTCCTATGAAAAATCTTATGCATTTATGTATCTGATATATAAACAAAAAACAATACATATATATATATGGAAGTCGACGGTGTAGACTGGACTCACAGAGAGCAGCGGAGCGCAGCTAAGGTCTCGTGGTCGACGGCGCAGAGCAGTGGTGCGATGGAAGACTGGTGGTCGACAGCGCAGAGCAGAGGCGTGATGAAGACTGGTGGTCGACGGACGACGGCGAAGCTCGGCAGATGAGGGTTTCTCAGTTTCTTTGGATTCGAAGGACGAGTCGAATGAGGGTTTCTCCCTCATTTGTTCATTTGACTGATTTTAGGGTCTGAGGGTAGGATGGTAGTTTCAAGTGAAAAATTAAGGGTATAACAGTAATGTCACATATATAAATAATTATATTTAATAAATATACATATATAATCGGGTCGGGTCAGGTTTATAAGTGTGAACCCCGAACCCGCCCCGAACCCGACCGGGTTTTTAAATTGAATCCCAAACCCACCCCTAACCCTATTAAAATATCTCAAACCCGTCCCAATAGGGGCGGGGCGGGGCGGGTACCCGGTTTGACCCGCGAAATTGACATCCCTAGGTATGACTGCATAAGCATCACATCGTATATCTGTCATATGCATAAAGCATGCATGTAGTGTAAAATTATTTATTGTGAACAAGTGATGAATATATTCTGTAATATATAAAAATGAATTACAGATATGATGATTTATTTATGTTATATTTGGCTAATGATAAAATTTGTTGACAGATATGAGAATGTGGAAGGATGTGAATATTTCCAAATGTGTTGAGAAAAGAAAATATTATATTCTTGTAATATGATTCTCAATAATAAAAATGACTCACCGTGGACGTAAGCAATTTTACTGAACCACGTAAATCCTGTTGTTTGTTTATTTTTCTGCTATGTGTTTTCTTTAAGTTGATAACACGTTATCAGCACGAGACTCTATCCAACTCAGTAAACTAAATGGATGTTTTTGAAATTTGGGTACATTACGGGACTGTACTCATAATATAAACTAGTACCCAGCGCTATCTTTAATTTTTGAGATGTAAAATTATTTTAAAGTATTCCGCATGCGTATTTTGAAAAAAAAAAAAAAAAAAAAAAAAAACTAATTTAAACTGTGTTAATTTTTTTTTTAAAATTACTCAAAAGATAAGCGTTTGGTGATTCATGTTACTGTGGCATTTCCGCATTGGGGTTACCCTGTGTGGGGTGTTACAGCTTGAGCTTGGCTTGTTTACTAAATAAACAAACTAGAGCCGAACCTTCATTGAACGCATTTGCAGCTCGGCTCATTTGCAGCCCTAGGTAAAAGGCATTATTTTTCAAAATTACCATAAGAAAATTTAACTTATCTAATTCCTCACTTGTTAGATTCATGATTTGATGGTAGATTATGCATCCGGATTAATTTAGGCCCAAACTTTGTTAGGGATAGACAAATAGCAATAAATAAATAAATAAAGTTTAACTTATATACTAGTTGGGGTGGAATGGATTTGGCCTACTCGATGATAGCTTTGGGTCCAAGCCAAACTGATTCAATTAGCCAGACTGGATTGGATTTGAAAACATTGTTAATGTTCATGAGCCATGCATCGATCCGCAACATAATTGCACAACATGTAATCCCTTCCCAAAAGTAAGGATAAATCATACAGTGCCAATATACCATTAGTGAAAATCAATTACATTGAAAGAATATTTTTTTCTCTCTTTGGAATTATAAAAGAGACTTTAGAATTTCAAACTTCACTAACTTCCAAGTAGCTCTGTTTAGAAAAATATCTCAACATGAATGCAGTTGAGTTGCTTTTTTGCGTGAAAAAATAACCTGACCCCTAAAGAAGAAGAAGTACCCTGTCCCCTAAAGAAGAAAAGAAAAAGTAACTTGACCCCTAAAGACCCAAGTACCTCTTCCATAAGGTCTTGGAGGTATTATTTTGTTGGAGTTGATCGACTTTTTGTTCAATGCGACATTATCACCATTGGGGGAGGTGTTGGAGAGTTGTTTTGGGAGGTATAGTTACGCTCAGGGGAATATTATACCCGAACCGAAAGGGGAAGACCCCATTCAAAAGAAGTTGTCAAATAGTGAAGATTTGTTGAAGGAGATTGATCGAAGCAAGAAGGAAAATGCATTTCCAATCGAAGCAAGAAGGAAAATGCAACCAAGGGAAATGCATTTTTCTTCTTGCTTCGATCAATCTCCTTCAACAAATCTTCAATATCGGACAACTTCTTTTGAATGGGGTCTTCCCCTTTCAGTTTCTGGTATAATATTCCCCTGAGCGTAACTATACCTCCCCAAACAACTCCCCCAACACTTTCCCCAACGGTGATAATGAGACCGACCTTTTGCGTAGCTGGCTCGGCTAACCAACTATTAACAATATTTCCCTTTCATCGCACAAAGTAGAGGCAATAGCTCCCTTGAATCACATCATCTGTACAAATTTCATAAGATTAGTACCAAAAAAAAAAAAAAAAGGCATAGCGAAACAGGTCATTCAAACTAGTAAAAAATCGGTTTTCAAGAGATGGACTAACATATAATATAACAACATCACAAAGGCTTTACTATCCTATTTCGATTGTTAAGTATTGTCATCATGACTATACAATCTTCATGTATCCTGACTTAACTCAGTAGATTATGGACACTTTCATAAATAAATAAATGCATACAACAGGGACTGTTCATCGTTAATACAAGGGAAATTAGCATGTTCTTAAAAAATTGCCACTATGCATATATATATATATGACTACATCAAAATTAGTGACTATCAAAATCAGTGAACTCTCGATAGACCAAAATCAGAACTATATTAAAATGGGCAGCTGCAATTGATGTGGGGTTTCTTATTTTGACTAAATATACATTATAATGTTAGAGCAAGGAGGCCCTTCTAGTTTGGAGGCCATAGGTGGATGCCTAAGTGGCCTTGAGGTTAAGCCCGTAGTGCTTGGAAGGTGCAGGACTCTTAAAGCAACTCCTCAAGCTCCTTGTAATACTATTTTTTGCTGACCCACAACCTCAACAAGTTCTCTGCAACCAAACAGGGGTCTTAGTTTATTTGCCATTTTCATAAATTCTCTTTAGGAAATGTTGCCTATATATTTTATTATTTATTTTTATGAATTTTCTTTTTCAAGATATGGGTTATTTGGCTAGGTTTTATTTTGCACGCTGACTATGACAGTTCTCACTAGTCTCAAGTTTTCATAATCAATATTTGAGATTGAGCCATTGGATCACCGAGAACTTTGGCATACATGACATCCATAAAATAAAAAATAAAATAAAAAAAATCTAATCTAACAGTTTTTCAAAATATTTTTCTTACAATTATTTATTTTGGCTTCATGCTAATAGGATTGGGACTGTAATATAGATAACCTATGTGATAAGAATCTTCTCCCATTCTGATAATAGCTGAGAAATTGAAGACAGTTAAGCAATCATTTGACCAAAATAAAAAGTTTATAAAAGAAAGAAAAGAAAAGTAAATCATAATAACTAACATACATGGTGTTAATAATTAAACAAGTATCACCTAGAGAAAAAGCAACAAGAAGCTGAGAATAAAAGAACACAAGAGTCCATACCCTACATCCCTACTGCATTTGGGAAAAAAAAGGGGTTATAAATTTTATTTTATTTTTTTACATTTTATTGCTTTTGTTTCCATTAAAAAAAAATTCACAAAGTGCCGCCTGAACACCACCCAATACCCATGTCTGTAAAAACAAAACGCTGAACAATGTTACCCCAACCCACAACCAATACAAAGTATAACAAAAAAAATACAAACTCAAACACTCCCATTCCACCTATATATACCCCCCCCCCCAAAAAAAAAAAAAAATAAAATAAAAACCCATCACCCCAAAAAACAGCGCAAACTCCATGGCAAAAACCAAAACATAGACACGATGAAAAAGGGCATTAAAAAACAAACCCTATGACCACAAGGCAAGAGGACATAACCCCAAAGACACAAGAGAAGCCTAAATACAGAGCAACTAGAAAAATACACCCAAAGAAATGCATACTCTGCAAACTACCATGGTTCGAAGTATCGGACGAATCTGAGTTGTATTGGCCGAGTTAACCAGGTATTGGCAGGGTCCTGGACGAGAAATCGTCCCGAGTCAAAGAACCAGGCGAGATTCCATAGAATCGTTCATCTCGGTCGAGACGAGACGAGATGCCGAGATCACGATTTCTCGTAGCGTCTCGACCGAGATCTCGGCCGATATAAACGAGATGGCGCACGTCCAACGCGAAGAAAAAAAATAAAAAAAAAGAGAGGGAAGAATACGCTGCAGCAGCTACCATTTAGCAGCAAAGTCAGGAACCAGGAACCAGGAAAAGAAGAAGAAGAAGAAGCAACTGCGGCATCCATGGCAGCCAACAAACAAGGGAAAAAAAACGAGAAGAGAAGTAGAAGATGTAGCGGCAGTGGACTGGCAACTTGGCAAGATCATTTCTTTCTGATTTCCTCTTCTTTTTATTCTCCTTATTCCCTGCTTGCTGCCTCCGCCTTGCTGTTTTGTTTTTTTTTTTGTTTTTTTTTTCTTTTCATTCTTCTGTCTCTTCTTTCCCCCTTTTTCTG
>JAESVK010001051.1:396641-421413 GCA_017140935.1 Hamamelis virginiana
AGAGGTATAGCAAAATGGTTACAAAAACCACACATATATGGCACCCAACACAACATAGAAATCATGTAGGAACCCAAACCATTTTTCAAGCTAGAGAAATAATGTGGCCAGAAAAAAAAAATGAATGTAGTAAACATTTATGTTCATAGACCGAAAAACTATTGAATAGAGCCCTAAATCAAACACATCTCTCAAATAAAACAGAGGTATGAGATAATACAGGGTACTGATTTTAGAAGTCAAAATGGGTTTGGATAAAAAATTTGTAGTTTAAATCAGTGAAATATTTGAGATATTAGATCGATTTAGCAATATAATTTGGTTCTAGGGTTCTATGTTGGTACTAGGGTTCTATGTCTTACTAGTTGTTCTTCTTGGTTCTTCTTGCCTCCAAATCCTTGTGCTTCTCGTCTTCTTCGCCATTTTCGAGTGGAGAGCTGTCGTTAACGATGGAGATATGCAGACAATTTGGTTGAGAGAATAAAACTGTAAGGTGTGATACGTATGGGTGCAGAGCTATTCGGTTTGTGACGATGAAGACGAGTCTCGTCTGGTTCGGTTATGAAAAAGGTGGTATCTGTTTTGAAAAAGTTGATTCTGGAAGATTTTTATTTCACGCGTCTTATGAGAAGGGCAATTTTGTCCGATTTGGCCAAAAAGACCTCTTACATTAAAATCTTATTTTTAGGACCGGAAAAAGTAGATTCTTTTTAATTAGGACCTACGGCCAAATTCCTCTTATTTCAATGAGCAACTTCATATCATAATTAAACGTACAAAGTAATTACCTTAGAGTTGTAGCCTTCATCCATCCACGTGAATTTTCCTACTTCTCCCATTCCCAAAGATATTTACTTCCTCCAAAAAACTAACCTATAATAAAAAACAATAGTAAAAATATGCACCCAATATATACCGTACAATTATAAAGATTAAGATACAAATGCAAAAAAATAAATAAATAAATAAATACAGTTAAATGGAGAGAAATTGATAAAAATATAATTTTTACCTCCATAACATATCCAAAAAATAAATAAACCTTAATGAGCGCGATAAACCATGACACGAATAAATACAACATTAAAAAGGGCAGCAAAAGAAAAGAAAAATGTCAAAGATTAATGGTACATGCAGTACCATTTCTTTTTTTTCTTTTTTCTTCCAAAAAACCCCCCAAGGCACCACCATCTGAGATAGGTGAGAGTGGAGTATATATGCATGCTAGCTGTAGAAAGAAACCCACAACAAAATTGGGCAAATTTGGCTTGTCACTGTAGCTCAGCCAAATGCTACACCTCATCACTTTGGGTCTAAAAACCCCTATTGCCCTCGTAAACCAACAAAACAGTTGAAGATCACAAACCCACAACAGAATTTTCCCACCAATTTTCTCAACACACAAACAGGAATAGAAAATTTAAAACCAAACTTTCCATATAAAAATTAAGTATTTTTTTATCTCAACAAGCAACCAAACAGAGCCCTAATTTAAATAAAAAAAAAAATCTAACTGAAATTATGGAAAAAATGGAACATATCCAGTGGATGGCGATGATGACATACCCACTATAGAACTTCAAAACATCGTACCCACTATCACTTTGAAGCTACAAAATGAAAGAAATTTGAAAAAAAGAAAAGAAAAGAAAAAGTGTATATACAAGATGACATACCAGAGGAGGGTAGAGGGAGGGTGTGAAGCGTTGGCCTAAGAAGGAGTTTGAGGAAAGCGAAAGAGAAGTCACGGAGCTCTGAAGTACAGTCATGGCTGCTATTTTTGCTGCTTTCAGCTGTGTCTGTGAGTGTAGCTTTGCCCCATGGCTGCCGCCGGAGAGAGAGAGAGAGAGAGTGTAGGGTAGTTTGTTGGGTAAATGAAAAAAAAAAAAAAAAAGGGGGTTTGATGCTTATAAATATCCTGGGAGAGAGAGAGTGAGAGATTATTTTAAAACAGTTTTGGTACTAGCACGCCATGAAGCACGTACTGACGGACACGCTGCAGCTTGATTTCTTCGTACACATGTATCCATAATAAATTATTTTAAAACAATTATTTTTCGGATGATAAGACGCCCACTTTTTCACCTTTGAATATTTCTTCTATCTAAAAAACTATAAAAGAGAGGGGAACCGCTACAGACAAAAACGGTTCCAGCTAATGTCCTTGCTGCATGAATTGCTTGTGGTTTTTCTACTGATACACGAAACCAAAAATATACACACAGAGAGAAACATATATATATATAGAGAGAGAGAGAGAGAGAAACCATACATATATAGAGATAGCGATTCTACGTCACCAGAAAAAAAAAAAAAAAAAAAAAAAATTCAAAACTACCCGCTAAAGTAGAAAGGGGCTTATTCAAAACAAAATGGGGTTAAAAACTCACCGGAATCCAGATCAGATGTGGTGGAGATGGGTCCATGGCTACCGCCAGAAGAAGCTCCGACAGAGGCTGACGCCGCCGGAAACGCTGCCGACCGTCTGACAACATCGGCGCCGAAGCCGGCGGCCTTAGAAGCTAAAACCAGAGGCGAATTGGGAGGCACAGCTCATCCCAAAAGGTCATGGAAAGCATGAGAGAGAGAGGAAAAGAGAGGCAGACACGACTGAACCATACTGCAGCAATTCGACGGGTTGAAACTCGATAGCTCATTTGCAGGCTGCAACACTGACACTCCTTTTGACGCAAGGAACGAAATTACGGGATTAACCCCGAAATCCAACTGCCACAGTATTCCAAATAAGGGCATAACTAAGATTTCACAACACCAGCAGCAAAACCAGAGAAAATTAAAAAAAAAAACCCAAACAATGAGATACCAAGGAAAACCGATCAAATGACCACAAAACCATGACCACGCCAACGTACCTCCTCTCTACAGCTGATTTTCAAAGGGCAAAATGGAAAAAAAATAAGAACGACTGAAAATAAAATCCGCCCTACTTACTAATTTTTTTATTTTTTATTTTTTATTTTTTACTATATAGTAATTTTGGCCAACTTGCGCACACCAAATTAAATCTTACACCCGAGAAAAATCTGTCCCTTGTAAAAGAGTAGATACACGAAACCAAAAAAATATTGATTTGAAACCAAAGAGAAAATTAAGAAAAGACAGGAATACCCTTATAATCACCTTTTTGAAATGCTCTTTTTTTTTTTTTTTTTTAATTTCTTTATTTACAAGATTCAAATAATATATTAACACAATAAAATGGCCAAGGGCTAAACTAACAATCTTGGATATATGATGTCTTGTATCTAGTCTTATATTATAAGGTTTACTTTATGTAAAGTTGTATAAAATTGTCTCTTTTTTTCTTTTTTTGATTGAAGTATAAGGTGACATCTACGGAATTAAATGAATAACATATTTTGAAAATGATTGTTGTATTACATGAACTGTTTTATGAATTTCATGTAAGCAAAAAATTGCATGTAATATTTCAACTGTCAGCCTAATCTAAGAAAAAGTCGTGACATTTTAAAGGACAAAAAAATTATAATTTTTCTCGGATCATTGTGCTTTGTTTGTGGACATGGATTTTATAAGTAATTCAAAGTATACTTTTTTCCCAGCCTTAAAAGGCTAAGGTCCAGCTAGTTTATCATTTTCAAACAGACCTCATTCCTAAGGCCAGACACAACGGCCAGCTGCAGTAAAATATAAAAAAAAAAAGGGAAAGAAAGAAGGAAAACCATTCAGTGCCCAGAAGTGCCACGACACTGCTCCTTGCTTTCCAAAACTTATGTTGTCATGCCTGTATATATGTGATTTGAAAATTGAAATGGCAACCAGAAATAAAACCCATAGCTTATCTAAAGTATGATAAATATGAAACTTTTACTTTTTTAAAAATAGTGTACAATTTGTCAAAAGAGATATATGTTCAATTTGATGCGTTCGATAAAATTTCTAGCGAATTGTTGTTTATTTGCTCATGAGAATTTTAATTGTAGTTATTTTTCCTCATCTATTTATTTTTGCTAGCTCATATTGATTTTCGTTTATACAAATTTGGATTGGATTGATTTTCGCTTATACTATTTTGGTCATATTATTGCTTGTTTGTTAAATTTAGTAGTTTTAAACTAAAGTTTTGATTTTTAACACTAAATTATGTGTAGAAAAATAAAATTCACTGTGTCCCACATCGCATAAATTGAAGGTTTGCTATAACTTCATATACATATATTGAGCCATCCACCTACAAGCTTAGGCTTTTAAGTTGGATTGGAAACTTAACATAGTATTAGAGCATTGGTTATCCACGTGACAAGGCCCAAACGAGCTTGCAAGTGAGAGGGAGAGTAGAAGATTGAGTCATCCTTGGGCCATCCACCTACAAGCTTAGGTTTTTAGGTTGGATTGAAAACTTAACATTATGTGTTTTGTTCCTTTACTTTATGTATGTAAATTTTTTATGGTAAAAATTGATAAATTAAAAGGTTTTGGGTCTTATATCCTATGTTAGTTTGATGGGAAAAGGTAGAATAAGAGTTAAATAACAAAGGCCTCACTCAGCAGAGTTTTCGCCTAAGGGCATCTCCAATGGTGCATTCAAAGCCAAAGCCAAATTCAATTTGAATGCTTTTGAAGCAAAAATACCACTCCAGTGGTGCATCCAAACCCTTCCTCCAAATGTGAAGGAGCTACAGTATGTATTCAAATTTGGGCAAATTTGAAGGAAACTGTAGCAGCATCCAAACTCAAAATTTGGATCAAAAGTCCATACTGCCCTCATCAACCAACAAAACGGTTGGTTGATTGCAAATGAATGAAGGGTAGTTGATGTAATTGATAAAAAAGAATAAGGGTAGAAGTGGAAAGAAGGTGGTTGAGCCAAAAAGAAATGGATGCACTATTGGAGCAATTCCATTTAAAGCCAAAGCCAAAAATGAAAAAAACACATTTTTCCTTCAAAATTTGACTTTTGAAGGAAAAAAAATAGATGCACTATTGGAGATGCCCTAAGGCCTCCAAATACAATGAGCCGCCCCTACCAACAACCTAATCAATTAATTATTAATTATTTATTTTTATATTTTTAAATTGCCAATACAAGTGACCCAACCTAGTCTTGACAGTTTAAATTTGTTGAGAAGGACTACTCCTTTTCCCAGTAAATCCATACTGCCAAACATAAAATATGCATGAAATCTCATGTGGTATTGACACATACCCGGAGGCCCAGAATGTCCCATTATAGTGAAGGGCATATATTATTTTTAAGTAAGGCAAATGTTAACCCTGCTCCATGCTTTACCATCCCACTGCACCACATTTATAAATGGGACCCTGTAACTAAAATCACAATTTTTAATATAAAGAGTATTTTCGTAAGGTAAATGACCGTTTGATAAAATATTATTCTTATGAATGTTATGACTATCAAAAATCAAGCTGATCCAATAGTCGGTTTTTGAAAAATATGACTGCAAAAATTGTGATATTCCGATGAACACAAAAATCATAGTATTTCATTGTGATTTTTTTTCAAAATTCGACTGTGGAACCATCGTAATTTTTTGGAAAACATGATATTTATAAGAGGGGTATCTAATCCAATGGTCAGTTAAAAAAAAAAAAAAAAAAACATAATATTCAACTGCCTCATGAAAAACTGTGATTTTTTTGTTATTCGAAATGTAACTATTTTTGCAGTTTGTTTTTTCAAAAGCTGAGCGGGGTTAATATTTGCCTTATTTTAAAATAATATATTCCCAATAATATAATAGGCCATTCTGGACATGTGCCAATACCACATGGTAACACACTTCCCATATACATACCTACATACATACAACTAATTTCAAAGGAGTTCACCTGATGCAACTTTCATCAGGTGCACCTGACCTTAGCATTCTTGTATGTATGTATGTATTTATATTTTTATATATATATATATATATATAGGATTAGAAACTCCTAATGCAAGTTGCATCAGGTGACCTCCTTTAAAGCTAGTTGCAGATCATTTTGCTAAACTGACCGTTGGATTAGAAACTCCTCTTATGTATGTCATGCCTGCCTAAAATCACAGTGATCCGATGGTCGGTTTTTGAAAAAATATACGGTGAAAAATGGTGACATTTTGAAGAACAAAAAAATCAAAGTTTTTCAAAGTAACATTTTTCAAAAATCGATCGTCAGATGACTGTGTATTTTGGCAGGCATGGCATACATAAGAGGAGTATTTAATTCATCGGTCAGTTTTTCAAAATATGATACGCAACTAGCTCTAAAGGAGGTCACTTGATGCAACTTGCGTAGGTGCACCTGACCTTAGCATTTCTATACTCCATATATAGTTATATAGATTTTGGCCCCATTTAATTAGTTTTGTCTAAATTATTTAAATCAATGTATTTGGGGGAAAAATTTTATAAAACTATCGTGTGTAAAATTGATATAAATTGAAGGACTGAAATTTGAAGAAAAAATAATAAAAAAAATTATTTCAATAGTGGGCCCTGGCACCACTTAAGACACAATCCAACCATCGTGGTGATAAAAAGGACCTTGCCATCCTCTTTTGCTCCCAAATTCACAAAAAAAAAAAAAAAATAAATAAAAATGTTTGATTTCTCCTTTTTACCATTATTAGAGCATCTCTAACCATGCTCCCTGAAATTTTTACAAATAACTTCCTATTTTAGCTAAAAGCTATTTTAGCTAACCACTTTTACACTAGTTATTCCAACCATGCTCATTATTTTAGCTAATCATGGAATATTTTATTATTTTTTTAAATTTTGATTTAAAGAATTAATATTAAATAATTTAACAAAACTTGTGTTATCACACACATTCACCCAAAAAATATTAAAATAAGGAAATAGGGAGTGAGTTTGGCTCCCTACATATGCATAGTCATTTAGGGAGAAATTAAAATAGGGAGGGAAGTAGAGAGCCGGTTCGAGCATGATTTTTGTATTCTGGCTCTCTACTTGAAATCAGGAGCCAAAATAGGGAGTGGGTCGGAGATGCTCTTACTCAGGAACCAAAGTAGGAAGTGGTTCGAGATGGTATTACTTTCCCTCCTTTCTTCATTGCAAAAGTTTTACCATTACTTTCCCTGAATCCATTTTTTCTCACTCTCTCACTTTCCCACCTTTTCCTTCAACACCACCATCTCCAAAATTCATTTCCTTATTTCCCCTTCAACACTACATCTCCAAAATCCACCATACCCCCCACTCTGCACTCTTCAACATCACCATCTGAATTCCTTCACAAACCATTGTTTTTACTCCAAAAATAAATAAATAAAACATCAAAACCCCATTTGCCAAACTTCTTTTTCCTCTTTAAACTCATCCAACAATCCCTCAATACTTTCTCCAGAAAATGGAAAATCCCACAAACCAAACAAAACCCAAAACCAAAACCAAAACCATGTTCTCTGACACTATCCAAATGCCCTTCACCAAAACAGTATCTCCACGGCAGCCTCTGTCGCTGCTACCGCCATGCTCGTTCGCTCCATCGCCAGAGAGTACTTACCCTATGAGTTTCAACACTACATTTTCTCCAAATTCACAGCCTTCCTCACCAAATTCTCCTCCCAAATCACCCTCGTCATCGAAGAATTTGAGGGACTCCACCAAGACCAACTTTTCAAAGCTGCCGATATCTACTTGGGAATCATAATTGCTCACAATACAGGCAGATTCAGAGTCAGTTTGGGCCCAAAAGAGACCAAAATTTCGGTCTCCATGGACAGGAACCAAGAAATCATCGATTCCTTTAATGGGGGTTGCCTTCAAATGGAAGATGGTTTCAAAAAATATGAGCTCTATGAACATTTCTCGCCCCCATCATTACAACTCTGTTTTTAAAAATGGGATTGGGTACTTGGAATTGAGCTTTCACAAGAAGCACAAGGAAAGCGTTTTTAACAATTACTTACCATACATATTGAACAAAGCAAAAGCACTCAAGGAAGAGACAAAGACTCTGAAGCTCTTCACATTGGAGAATACAAATGATGGGATGGGAGGTTCGAATCCATGGAAATCGGTGAATCTCGATCATCCGGCGTCATTTGATACATTGGCAATGGATATAGAAACGAAGAGGAAGATCATTGATGATCTTGAGAGATTTGTGAAGAGGAAGGAGTTTTATAGGAGAATTGGGAAAGCTTGGAAACGTGGGTACTTGTTGTATGGACCTCCTGGTACTGGAAAATCAAGCTTGATTGCAGCCATGGCTAATTATCTTAAGTTTGATATCTATGATTTGGAGCTTACTAGTCTTTGGAATAACTCACAGTTCAGGAGGTTGCTGACTTCAACGGCGAGTCGATCAATATTTGTGGTGGTGGATATTGATTGCTCCATTGAATTGCAAAATAGTCTTAGAACAGCTAAAGCTATGGGTCGTTCCGGATCGGATCAAGGACCCCAGGCAAGATTATTAGTTTTGTTGAATCAGATATTCTTTTTATACATGTCAAGCATACTAAAAATTACACTCATCTCACATCTCACATCCTTTTCTAAAATACAGACAGTGAGTTTTTACTTTTAATTATGTTGCTTGTCCTTTTTACCTTTCAAAGCATTTCCAGTGTTTTTCAAAAGCTCTTTTCACTCCAAGAAAAACCATCTATCCATAATTTACTGACACTTTTCTTTAAATTGGTTTTAGTTAACCTTATCAGGTTTGCTGAATTTCACCGATGGATTGTGGTCGAGTTGCGGGGATGAGCGGATCATAGTGTTCACAACTAATCACAAAGATCGCCTCGATTCGGCTTTGTTGCGTCCAGGTCGTATGGATGTGCACATCCATATGTCCTACTGTACCCCTTGCGGGTTCAAAATGCTTGCATCCAATTACCATGAGATTACTCAGCACCCTCTTTTCTCAGAAATTGAGCAGTTGATTGAGATGATAAAGGTAACTCCAGCAGAAGTAGGGGAGCAGTTATTGAAGGATGAAGATATTGAAATTGCTCTAAGAGGCCTCATTGAGTTCCTTAAAGAAAAGAAGAAGGAAAGTGATGAAATTAAAGCTAGTGAAATAGTAATAGGGCCATCAGAAGCAAAAGCTCTGCCAGGACTAGAAGAGAAAAAAAACAGTTGAAAGTAAGAAAACTGAAGGGTGAGAAAATCCAGGAAACACTTTGAGATCCAATAAATTGTAAATTGCTGTGGTTCTCTCTCTCTCTCTCTCTCTCTCTCTCTCTATATATATATATATATATATATAAGCACTCCTGATATATGTCATAGAGAAATGTGTTGAGTGATGTCCTTTCTCTATAATATTGACAATTCTTCAGGGTAGAGGGAGATTGGCAGGAAACATTGCCAGCTTTTCATACATAGATTTGCATCATACCAATTCACCCATGCTAGATGAAATTTATAAGCACTCACCCTGTTTCCTTCACACATTACTTGCCATTAGAAGATTGTTTCATTTATCCCATGAACGATGCCAAAAAAGGCCCTTTCCTAAAGTCAATCTCAAGTACTTTTGTTCATCTTTTTTTTTTTTTTTTAAAAAAAAAAAATTGCTAAGAAAAAAAATATTATAATAGTTTTAAGGGTTTTGGAACTGATATATAACAAAAATCGTGGTTTCTGTCACTTTACTTTGAAATCTTAACCAACTATATATGGTACTTGGCACAAAATTTTGTTCTATAGTTAGCACAACAAACCCCTAAATAAATTCTTTTTACTACACCCCTTCGGATATTGCACTATCAAGCTTAATTGAGTTCCTTCTAGGGGAGAAAAAGAAAGCGATGATACAAAGCAATAAACTAAAACAGGAAACTTACAAGAGTTTGGATTTGCTAGTGATATGAACTTAGATCACCATGTAATAATTCACAGTTGAGGTAGCGCCACACAATGCCTTGAGGTGATTTAAAGATCCTTAGTTATTTGTCTTCACTTGGATACTAAAAGACACACACACACAAAAAAAAAAAACAGTAGCAATAACTTATGTTTCTCACTCATTTTTTGAGCAATAATCATGATGCTATCATTCCTTTTCTCGCCCATAGAAGAGTAGAAAACTAAACATGTCAAGGTAGTTTGAGCAGTCAAGGGTCACATCTCATGAAGAAGCAAAGGTCCAGGGATTGAATCTTTACACCTTGTTTATCATCTTGTTTATAGGATGAGTGGGATTTGCAGCCTTGCGAGTGATCTTATCCATCCTTATGAATTATGCTGAGCCTAACCTTGGAGTAGGCCCAAGATACTCTATGTTGTCTGGTGGGGCCTAACCTTGTAGAACACTAATATCATGTCAACTTATAATTGACTTTTGTTTATACCGGGTTCTTGTGCGTTATGCTGTGGCGAGATATGGTTGATAGAGAGAGAGGAAAATATGAAAATTGAAAAATCAATAGAACAAGCAAAGAGCAATCACACACCATACACAAACAATTAAGTGGTTCGGCTTTTAGCCTACATCCACAGGTAAAGAAATCATCAAATCTACTATAGAGAAAGTAGGATTACAAGAAGAGTTTGTTTTCAATCCCCAAATCCCATGCACACCCAAAGAACTCTCTGTTTAGTAGTTTACTTCATTGAAAATGGGCTTTTTCTTGCCTCCAGGAGGGATTGTTGAACCTTTGTATGTCATCTCATTCTTTTGATAAGAATGCTAGCTTTTATAGGAGTGGTGTGATGTGAGTTACCCTAGTTCCACGTGACGGATCTTCATTGGTCCATATGTCATGCACTCATTGGTCCACATGTTATCTTTGACTTGGTCTTATTGTTGACCCAGCCTATTATATTTTGACTGTCAACAACTTTCATACGTATTTTGGTAAACTAACCTATATACTTATATTGGGTTATGTACAATAAGCCCCTTGGTAGAATGTGGTTATACCCGCAGACCCTCAAAAAATTACAATTTTTGATAAATAAAATAAAATATAGAAAAAGACTAATTTGCCCATGTTAACTAATCTATTAGAAATGTTAGAAGGGGGATTTACGTTTCATAACAAAGCTATTGCTGGATTAAGTGAGGTTTTTGCATGCCAGAAATCACGGCATTATCACAACCTGTTGAAATGCGTCATATAATTTACGTTTCGGGAAGAAATTGACCACGTTCTTCGACCTTCTGGCGCCAGATTTCTCATTCCATCCACCATCGAGCATGAAGAAAACGGCAATAGTGGGCGTGAAAGGTAAAAACCGAACGGTGGACTATAAAATTCTAGATTCTAGACTTCTTTTAAGCATCAATCCAGCAATCCTTCAATTTTGAACGTGGAAGCTATAATCCATTCATATGCATAGATTCAAAAACCAGATATACATCTATCCAGTTTCTTTTTATATAATATTACTGAGCATTTTATATTTGGCTTTATAGTTTTTAAGGTTACATTTGCAGAGATAAATGTATCTCTGCAAATCTATTCCATTATTACAATAAAGGGAAAATTATCCATAGAATCCTAAAAACTATTTTTATTATCACAAAGTCCAATTGATAAGATTCTTTACCTATAAACCCTTTTATATTTAAATTAAAATCAAATATTAATAACACAATGACATTTTTGCCCTTTCCTTAATTATAACTCAGAATCAAATTTGGTTTCCATATTTGAGTTGTAACTGAAATGGATAAATATAGGATAAATTTGAAATACATTCAAATTCAAACTTATCTCATATTTCTTTCAAACTTAGTCCATATTCTATCCATTTTAGTTACAAAAAAAAATATGGAAAATCAAATAACATAAGGCAAATAAAGATTTTTAACAAGCAATATAGCATATTCAATCACATGGATGCATTTATCCGTGCTAAAAAAAAAAACTCCATCAAGAAAATGAGGACCACACCTAAAAAATAAAAACTTTAACACAATAGAGCATATTAAAACCCCGTGGATGTAATTATCCGTGCTAAAAAATAAATTCCCGTCAAGAAAAAAAGGATCAAACTTAAAAAATCTAAACTTTATCATGATAGAGCATATTCAAATTCCTTGGATCCATTTATCTATGCTAAAAAATTAATCCCCATTAAGAAAATGAGGGAGCTAATCTAAAAACCCAAAACTTTATCACAATAGAACATATTCCAATCCTATGGATGCATTTATCCATGCGAAAATATGAATCCCCATCAAGAAAAAGAGGGACCAAACCTAAAATATAAAACTTTATCACAATATAACATATTCAATCACATAGATGTATTTATCCATGCTCAAAAAATGAATCCCCATAAAGAAAATACCTAAAAAAAATCAAAACTTTCTCACAATATAGCATATTCAATTGCATGGATGCATTTATCTGTGCTAAAAAAATGAATCTCAATCAAGAAAATGGGATCAAACCTAAAAAATCAAAACTTTATAACAAATGGAGCACACAAAAAATCCACTGACCCATTTTTTCTTTCACAAAATTGTTAGAAATTCTAGAAATTCATTAAGTTAAAATTTTGCATTTATTATAGGGAATAACCCATAACCCCCTAGTGTAGTGATAGTAGACCCAAAACCCCTTCCCAAAAAGTCAGAATTTTATATTTACCTATTTAATATGATCTGACATATATACCCTCAATTAATTACTAGAAATTCAAAAAATTTACCATTTTCAGTTTGGGACGAAAATGGTTAGGATGAGCTCCAACCGAATTTCTAGGCGGCAGAGAAGGGATCATATTACTGTTACGATAGTTGTTCAGAACCACATTTCTACAGCAGCAAGAAGTGGTCTCCAACCTCAATGGAGAGTGGAAGAATCGGTGAGAAATCCTCGGGGCGAAAAGAAATTGCAACCGACGACAAATCCCCTAAAATAAACGAGTCAAAATGGACGGTTTCATTTACTTCGTTGTCTTACAACATCACCAAATCTCAGTTCCCAGCTTAATCATGAGCAGTGGAGCAGTAGTAGACTATTGTTGTTTGGGACCCAAATGCATAAACGCCACTAACTTGTTCTACGTGCTTGCAGATATTAATCCTCCATAACCCCGAAATAGCAACTAAGATGTTCGACGAAATGCCCTAGTGAAAGAAGCACATTGCAACATGCCAAATAAGTAAAATTACTACTCTTTCTAGATTATATTTATAGGTAAATTTACTTATTTATTTAAATACATATAAATAGGTAAATTTAATTATTTCCAAATAAGTTTACTTATTTCTAGTTAATATATATAGGTAAATTTACTTATTTCCAAATACATTTATTTATTTTTAGTTTATATATATAGGTAAATTTACTTATTTGTTTAAAGACATATAAATAGGTAAATTTACTTATTTTCAAATAAGTTTACTTATTTCTAGTTAATAAATATAGGTAAATTTACTTACTTCTAAATACGTTTATTTATTTCTAGTTTATATAAATAGGTAAATTTACTTATTTGTTTAAAGACATATAAATTCATATTTACAACATGTGACTCTGCTATCAAAAAGTCAAAAAATGATAATAAAAATGAGAACTAAAACATATTTCAAAAAAAAGTACATATATATATATATATATATATATATATATATAAAGAGGAGAAGAGAAATAGAGGGCAATCATACCTTGTGAAAGAGAAAAGTGAAATAAAATTATTATTCTTTCTAGATTATATTTATAGGTAAATTTACTTATTTATTTAAATACTTATAAATTGGTAAATTTAATTATTTTCAAATAAGTTTAATTATTTCTAGTTAATATATATAGGTAACTTTACTTATTTCCAAATACGTTTATTTATTTTTAGTTTATATGTATAAGTAAATTTACTTATTTGTTTAAATACATATAAATAGGTAAATTTACTTATTTCCAAATACGTTTACTTATTTCTAGTTAATAAATATAGGTAAATTTACTTACTTGCAAATACGTTTATTTATTTCTAGTTTATATAAATAGGTAAATTTACTTATTTGTTTAAAGCAATAAACGGATATATCACAATTAAAAATCAAAATTTGAATTAAATTAAATCTAAAAAACTTATCATAATGTCAGCAAAACAGTTACACTATTTAAAAGGTAATAAAACTCTCCACAGAAACAATAAAAGGGTAAATCAGTCATTAAATAATTAAAGTTGACTTTAGAAAATCCTGAAGGGGATTATGGGTACACATTACAGTGTTCTAGGCTTACTGGTATGGAATTCAATATCTAAGGGGGTCTGGATAATTTTCCCTATCTTTAAAACTAATATTTATACTTTTAAGTGGTGTTTATGGGATTATTTAACAGAAGGAGAATAGAAGACAACTCAAAAGTTTCCCCATCATTGAGATTTCCCCCTCCACGTACGTCTCCTCCCCCATCCTTGGAGAAACAACTTATCACTCAATTATCCACATGAAATCTAGTATGGCGAGAAAATGTATAAATCCCCTTGGATATATGATATGAACTTGACATTCTTATTGTTTAGGATACTCATCATGTGTCCCCTTGAATGCAAATTACTCATCATTTGCAGCCCTAGGTAAAAAAGCATTATTTTTCAAAATTACCATAATAAAATTTAACTTATCTACTTAGTCACTTATTAGATTCATGATTTGATGGTAGATTATAGGCCCAAACTTTGTTAGGGATAGACTAATAGCAATAAATAAATAAATAAAGTTTAACTTAATTACTAGTTGAGATGGTTACATTTGGGGTGGAACGGATCTTGGTCCAAGCCAAACTGATTCAATTAGCCAGACTGAATTGGATTTGAAAACATTGTTAATGTTCATGAGCCATGCATCGATCAGCAACATAATTGCACAACATGTAATCCCTTCCCAAAAGTAAGGATAAATCATACAATGCCAATACGCCATTAGTGAAAATCAATTACATTGAAAGAATATTTTTCTCTCTCTTTGGAATTATAAAAGAGACTTTAGAATTTCAAACTTCACTAACTTCCAAATAGCTCTGTTTAGAAAAATATCTCAACATGAATGCAGTTGAGTTGGTTTTTTGCGTGAAAAAGTAACCTAACCCTAAAGAAGAAGAAGTAACCTGACCCCTAAAGAAGAAGAGAAAAAGTAAACTAACCCCTAAACACCCGAGTACCTCTTCAATGAGGTCTTGGAGGTATTATTTTGTTGGAATTGATTTGACTTTTTGTTCAATGCAACCAAGGGTGGCCGCATTTTCCTTCTTGCTTCGATCAATCTCCTTCAACAAAACTTCAATATCGAACATCTTCTTTTGAATGGGGTCTTCCTTTTTCAGTTTCGGGTATAATAATTCCTTGATCACAACTATAACTCCGCCAACAGTGACTATGAGACCGACCTTTTGCTTAGCTGGCTCAGCTAACCAACTATTGGCAATATTTTCCTTCCATTGCATCAAAGTAGAGGAAATAGCTCCCTTGAATTGCATCATCTACACAAATTTCATAAGATTAGTTCCAAAAAAAAGCATAGCAAAGCAGGTCATTCAAACTAGTAAAAAATAGGTATTCAAGAGATAGACAAAAATATAATATAACAACATCACAAAGGCTTTAATATCCTATTTCGATTATTAAATATTGTCATAATGACTATACAATCTTCATGTATCCTCAACTTAACTCAGTAGATTATGGACACTTCCATAAATAAATAAATGCATACAACAAGGACTCTTCATTGTTAATACAAGGGAAATTAGCATATTCTTAAAAGACGGCCACTATGCATATATATATATGACTACATCAAAATTAGAGACTATCAAAATCAGTGAACTCTCGATAGACCAAAATCAGAACTATATTAAAATGGGCAGCTGCAATTGTTGTGGGGTTTCTTATTTTGACTAAAAGCAAGGAGGCCCTTCTTGTTTAGAGGCAATAGGTGGCTGCCTTAGTAAAATATATATAGTAAAACATAAAAGCATTTGAAGAACAAAAAAAAATAGTTATAAGGCCTAGATAAGAGCAAAAAAGAGGATTATTGCTTATCCAAAAAAAAAAAGAGGATTATTTCAATGAGCAACTTCATATCATAATTAAACGTACAAAGTAATTACCTTAAAGTGGTGGCCTTCATCCATCCACATGTATTTTCCTACTTCTCCCATTCCCAAAGATATTTACTTCCTCCAAAAAATTAACCTATAATACGAAACAATATTAAAAAGATGTACTCAATATATACCGTAGAATTATGCAGATTAAGATACAATATGCAAATAAATAAATAAATACGGTTAAATGGAGAGAAATTGATAAAAATATAATTTTTACCTCCATAACCTATCCAAAAAATAAATAAACATTAATGTGGCACAAAGAAGGTCTAGGTTGAAAGACCCAATTACCTCTTCCATGAGCTCTTGGAGGTATTATTTTGTTGGAGTTGATTGACTTTTTGTTCAATGCAACCAAGGGTGGTCGCATTTTCCTTATTTCTTCGATCCATCTCCTTCAACAAATCTTCAACATCGGACAGCTTCTTTCAATGGGGTCTACCCCTTTCGGGTTTACTGCCGTGATCACAAAGTGGATACATCCTCCAACGGTGATACCGATTGTGACCTTTTGCGTAACTGGCTCTGCTATCCAACTAGAGGCTATAGCTCCCTTCCATCGCATCAAACTAGAGGCAACATAATTGCACAACATGTAATCCCTTCCCAAAAGTAAGGATAAATCATACAATGCCAATACACCATTAGTAAAAATCAATTACATTGGATGAATTTTTTTCTCTCTTTGGAATTATAAAAGAGACTTTAGAATTTCAAACTTCACCAACTTCCAAATAGCTCTGTTTAGAAAAATATCTCAACATGAATGCAGTTGAGTTGGTTTTTTGCGTGAAAAAGCAATTGACCCCTAAAAAAGAAGAGAAAAAGTAACCTGACTCCTAAAGACCCAAGTACCTCTTCCATGAGGTCTTGGAGGTATTATTTTGTTGGAGTTGATTGACTTTTTGTTCAATGCGACCAAGGGTGGTCGCATTTTTCTTCTCGCTTCGATCAATCTCCTTCAACAAATCTTCAATATCGGACTGCTTCTTTTGAATGGGGTCTTCCCCTTTCGGGTATAATTTTTCCCTGACCTTAACTATACCTCCCCAAACACGTCCCCCAACGGTGATAATGAGACCGACCTTTTGCATAGCTGGCTTGCCTAACCAACTATTGGCAATATTTCCCTTTCATCGCATCAAAGTAGAGGCAATAGCTCCCTTGAATCGCATCAGCTGCACAAATTTCATAAGATTAGTTCAAAAAAAAAAAAAAAAAAAGCATAGCAAAGCAGGTCATTCAAACTAGTAAAAAATAGGTTTTCAAGAGATAGACTAACATATAATATAACAACATCACAAAGGTTTTAATATCCTATTTCAATTATTAAGTATTGTCGTCATGACTATACAATCTTCCTGTATCCTTACTAAACACAGTAGATTATGGACACTTTCATAAATAAATAAATGCATACATCAGGGATTCTTCATCGTTAATACAAGGAAAATTGGCATGTTCTTATAAGATAGCCACTATGTATATATACTCCACAATAATTGCAGTTACCCATTTTGATATAGCCAACAATTCATAAAATTTATAATTAGTGACTATATCAAAATCAGTGCCTCTCAATAGACCAAAATCAGTGACTATATTAAAATGGGAGCTGCAAATGTTGTGGGGTTTCTTATTTTGACTAAATATACATATAATGTTAGAGCAAGGAGGCCCTTCTTGTTTGGAGGCCATAGGTGGCTGCCTAAGTGGCCTTGAGGTTAAACCCGCATTGCTTGGAAGGTGCAGCACTCTTAAAGCAACTCCTCAAGCTCTTTGTAATACGATATTTTGCTGACCCAGAACCTCAACATCTCAACAACCAAACAAACAGGCCGGGGTCTTAGTTTACTTTCCATTTTCATAAATTTTCTCTTTATGAATTGTTGGCTATATATTTTATTATTTGTTTTTAATTATAAATTTTACATTATAACTCAGCCTATTAGTAAAATATATATAGTAAAACAGAGAAGCATTTGAAGAACCAAAAAATAGTTATAAGGCCTAGACAAGAGCAAAAAAGAGGATTATTTCAATGCGCAACTTCATATCATAATTAAACGTACAAAGTAATTACCTTATAGTGGTGGCCTTCATCCATCCACATCTATTTTCCTACTTCTCCCATCCCCAATTATATTTACTTCCTCCAAAAAATTAACCTATAATACGAAACAATATTAAAAATATGTACTCAATATATACCGTAGAATTATAAAGATTAAGATACAATATGCAAAAACTAAAAAATAATAAATAAATACAGTTAAATGGAGAGATATTGATAAAAATATAATTTTTACCTCCATAACATATCCAAAAAATAAATAAACCTTAATGAACGTGATAACCCATGTCAAGATTAAAACATGCAGGTACATGCAGTACCATTTCTTTTCTTTTTTCTTCCAAAAAAAACCCAAGGCACCACCATCGGATGACTTTGTGCCTCAAGTCACCATATATATGCTAGCTAGCAGAATCAACCAGCATCAGGCATATACTTCTCCGATCTGTCTCTTTCATGTGCATTTATATTTTCACTCACAAGTCCCTCAGTTGGTATTCTCCAACTTATATTGTGCATGTGTTGGGTCTTGAATCTCACCATTTATTACTTGGACAGACAATAATAATAAAGATAAATATGCTATACATACTAATCTATAAATTAAAAATGAAATTTATTAAATTAAAAGAGGTTACAGCACAAGCCAAAAACTTCACCCAAAACAAAACCAACCAACATATAAAAAAGAGAAACCGAGAAAGGCCTAGACAAGAGCAAAACAGAGGATATAAGTACCATACCAAAACAGAGAACATATATGAAAACAATAATATTATGATTAAAAACAATAATAAGAGAGTTTTTTTATTATATATCATTTACCTCTTCTTTCACAGGATTTTAGGCACTTAATAACTAAATATTAATATATAAAATTTATAAAAGCTACAATCCATCCTTATTTTATTGAAAAGGGGATAGTTGTTCTACTCTTGATTTTCTTATAAGAAATTTCTCTATAACTTATTCAAAAAACTAATTAGTTAAGTTACACTCAATATTTAAACATACTTTCATTAGATATTTTAAAAATAATAAAAAAAAGGCGAACTAATTGATATGTTAGTTTATCCAACTACTCCTCACTTTGCAAAAAAATAAAAAAATAAAAAATAAAAAATCTTTCTTCCTCCGTTTTCTAATTAACCAAATGCCCTAACCCCACATTTTATATGATCTAACCATTCATCAAAATCAACTCAAAAGGGACAAAAAAAAATTCTTCACCAACCATTTCCCAAAAAAGAGCATATTTGACAAACCAACCCAAAGCAGAAAAATATTCGAAAACAATATATATTTTTTTTAAATATAGAGAGCAATAACAAAGTGATAGCATTAACACAAATAAATTAAGTCAAATATACATAAAGCACTCAAATCCCACAAAAACAAAAAACATAAATTAGAAAGCAGATCCAGATGGATAGTTTCAAACTAAATCTAGCAAATATAAGCAACGATATGTTTGATGCTAGAGATATCAGAAACCCTCTCATCTACTAGATCCAAGCAACATGCATGACAATAAAATCTACAGTAATGTAAATGTATGAGCATCTCCAATGGAGGTGCCAAATAAGCTGCCAAAGCCAAATTTGGCACTTGGCACCCAAAACAGCTGCTCCAATGCAGCTGCCATTGCTCATGCCAAATTTGAGTTTTGGAATGGCAGCTGTCATTTGAGCCACATCAGATTTCTCACCGCTCCAACTTCCAAAAAGACAAAATACCCCAAAGAAAATGTGTTTGACAGCCAAGAAAATTCAAGAAAAAAAAAATCACATAAATGGAACAATCACAACACAGCCAATATGTTTGGCAACCAAGAAAATTCAAGAAATAAAAAATCACACAAATGAATATCATATCAACACAGCCGATGTGTTTGGTAGCCAAGAAAATTCAAGAAATAAAAAATTACACAAATACAATTATATAAACACAACCGATAAATGAACAATAAATCAATTATTATTGAAACCAAATCATTCACACAACAAATCAAGTAAAATAAATGGCACTTAATTTGTACTCACGGGTTTAACGAATCCAAGAAAATTGGAGATGCTCTCATCACTTTCCCGAGAAACAAATAGACCCCAATTGCAATGTCAGCTTCGATCTTCACAATGATTCGGTGAGAAAGGGAGATAGGTTTGCAAAGAGATTCTCTCAAAAGAATACCTAGGGTTTGCAGAGAGTGAGAGAGGTGATGGGTGAGAGAGGGATAGCTATTCAGAGATTCGCTCGCGGAGACTGGTGAGTGATGCTCAGAGAGATTCTCGATGACTGAGGGTTTCGCAGAGATGAGAGAGTGAGGGAGATAGATGTTCAAAGAGATTCGAGCCTTTGAGGGTTGCAGTGAGATGAAAGGGAGAGAGGGTTTGCAGTGAGATGAGAGCATCTCCAGTGAGTGAGAGAGTTGCAAAAAGTGAGATGCTTTTGGGGAGGGATTCGGCAATTGAGAGGGTTTGCAGAGAGTGATTTGCAGAGAGGGAGAGGGTCGCAAAAGAGGGATAGGCTTTTGGGGAGGGAAATCGTGATTGAGAGGATTGAGAGGGTATGCACAGCCGATGTGTTTCAGTGGGAGTGGGAAGGGAAAGCTGATATGGGAGATATTTTGAGAAAGTGTGATGTGATTTTGACTTTTTTTTTTTTTCACCAGAAAAATACTATTAGTAAAGGCGAAAACAATTTGAATCCATTCAATTCCAGAGAAGCACCACTATCCATAGGTCCACCTTCATTATCGATAATGTGCTTTTAATTAAAAAAAAAAAAAAAAACATTTCATCAATAAACCACCTCATTGAAATCCACTTAATGTCATTTTTTATTCCTCATTCCACGAACTCCACTATATTATCATTTCACCTCATCAGACCACCACCGCATTCCACCAATTTCCACTCTGCCTCATCACTTATATCCATCCACTAATACTACATGATAATCCACTAGCATTCCTAATTTTGGAAAACTGACCATTGGATTAGATATTCCTATAATGTATGTTGTGCCTGTCAAAAATCACAGTGATCCAACGATTGAATTATGAGAAAACCGACTACTAATAAATATTAACATTTGTAAGAACAAAAAAGCCACGGTTTTTCAAAGTTACATTTTTCAAAAACTAACCGATGGATTACTATGATTTTTGGCAGACATAACATACATTATAGGAGTATCTAATCCAACGTTCAGTTTTTCACAATTTTTATAGCAAGTGACTCTACAAGATTAGAATCAAAATTTTAACTGCAAGTGACACTAATTTAAATTTAGTGTGCAATTAAATTCCTTTAATTAAAATTAATCGATGATAAATTATAATTAGAATAGTAATATTTTAGCTAATTTTATGCAAAAATAAAATTTTCAAATATTAAATTATTAAATTAAGATAAAAATAATAATTTATTTGGCTAAAATATGAATTTTTTTAATTACAAGGAATTAAAAATATTTAATATGTTCTTGTAAATAACTTTTGAAAAGTAGTTGGAAGTTAGTTGGAGCATGAGGGTAAATATGTCAAATAGATGGAAAGTGCGAAAATTTGGCACTTTTGCATTGGAGATGCTCTAAGAACCAATGTGTGACTATAAAGTGATCTATGTTCCATGGATCTGAAGAGAAATGATAAAGGAGAGTGCATGAGAAAAGAGCTTACACTTGGTAAGCAGAGAGAATGGAGATTGAGGCAAAAAGAACTCTCCAGAGGTAAGAAGAGCTTGCAAATGCCATTTGACTCTCTTTCTCTCTCTGTTCTCAAAGTCACTTAATGGACTGGAGAGAAGACAGCGAGAGAAAGACTGAAAGAGCTGCTTGGAGAGAGTTTTAGATAAAAAGAGAGGCTACAAAGAAAGAGTATAGCCACAGCAGAAATAATACTTGCACACTCCCTAACTCTTATAGCATGTGGCACACTCCACTTTTGGCATTGTTCACTCACGCTTCTTGCACGAGGGGAGGGTCATTGCCCCTTTTATATAGCTATATTTTTTTCCAACCTATCAAAAATTCTAGAAGATATTTCGACAAAAATAAAAAAATGAAAAAATCTAGAAGATAAGAACCTTGAAGATTCTAGAGAGAGAAAGAAAGAGGAGATAACCAGTGAAAAAGAGAGTGAAGGGAGAGTGAAAACCTCGTCTGTGTGTGTGTTTGTTAAAAAAAAAAAAAAGAAGATAATAGGAGCAACTCAGGTTCAAATGCTTTAAATATAAGTGCATGAATGTTTGTTAAAAAAATAAAAAAATTATATATCCATAAATATCTAACATATGTATTTTATACCACTATAATCAAAAGTCTTTCTAATATAATAAATAAATAAATAATTTCAAATTTTCAGAAACTTTGTAGTATAAATTTGAATCTCGGATATAAAGCTCTAAACTCTTTATTTTTTTAATATATATATATATATATATATATATATATATATATATATACATGACATGGAAACTAACCCTTTTTAATGAGTTTTCCATATGTTTAAAAACATTTGATTACCATAAAGATTTTGCACAAATCTCCACGCCGTACGCCTAACATTAGACGTGGAAGGTCAATTTGGTCAAAGCTCAAAATGGATAAAGTTATTTTAGTTGTTTATGCCAAATATTGGATACTAATTTTTACACGAATTCATATGACATAAAAATCAATATTTAATACAAAATTTGAAACAATGCAAATCTGGATCCATGTTAATTTTTTCTAAAATGTTGATGTATATATTATATTTAATTTCTATAATATATAGATGAATTATGCCATGCAAGTTGATATAAAAATTAGTATAGTTGATGCAACTAGCATTTTTCACGGAGTATGGAGAAAACAAAAAAGAGAGTTGGTTTAAGTAGACAAATATGAGAATGCTTGGATTGGATATTTACTAACTAAAAAGGGGTGTTTGGCAAACTTAAGAACCTGGCCAACTGAAGATAAGTCTATCTGGTTTTTATTTAGTACTGTTTGGTAAGTATATTTTTTCAGTAGATCATGTCCAGAAAATAAGGCACAAACCCAGTTTTTAAAGTTCCCAAACAGGCCCAAAGGATTGATGGATAACCAAATCTAGTCTATTTATAAATTATTATTAAATTTCAAATTTTCAAAAAAAATCCAATTTTTTTTTTTTTTTTTTTTTTTTCAAAATATGTATTCCACAATCACCTATGAACTTCATCCTAACTTTTACGAAAATTAGCACACATGTGCTAATAGGATATCTATTATATAAAGAGCAGTATGCTAATGTAGTGGCATAGAATTATTTCCCTCCTTCATTTTATTCTCTCCTTAATTCACTCTCCTTCTCAATTCCTATTAGTTTTGATCCTATTTCAAAATCATATGACATTATATCATTGGTCCAAGTAATTAATTGAAGTTTAGATCTTCAAGATTTTCTGTTGATGTGGGTCCGATTTATGTTTCATTTCTCTTTCCATAATTAATTATTTTTCTTTCTTATTTATTGTGGGTCTCATCTACTTCTCCTCTCTTTCTTCTTAATTATTTTTTAATTTAAAAATTGATTCCAGTTTAATTTTTACTTTCTTTGTGTTATTTTAAATTTTTTATTTTTAAAAAAATACATCCAAATTAATTTTCTTCAATTTCTTTAACATTTTTAATTATTCTTATGTATTAAGATATATACCATAATCCTATAAATTCAATTATAATCAGATAAAATTTTATTAATAAATCCTGCACAATACTCGGATTTGTGCTCTAGGATGGATGTAATGAGCATCGGGGAGCATGAGCGCCTGGCCTCTCTCAACGTATTAAATGATTTTCATCTTGAAATAAAGCATCACTTTTAATATTTGATTTTGTTAGTTTTAAATAGTTCAAATAACTTGCCAATAAGGTGTAGCTCATTTAATATATATATATATATATATATATATATTTTAATTTTAAGTTTTGACTCAAAGTTGCAAGTTCAACTACCAAAACTCATTTGAGAAACAAAAATCAAAATTTTTGTCTAACCAAAACTTCAATAATGCTGTAAATACATGACAAGTTGGCGCAGCAACGAAAATACGAAACGGAAAAAGCCTGCGGAGCACCGGATGGGTCAGGCAGCAATATACACACACATATATTTCTCCTGCTCTTAATTGTTGCTTGTGCAGTTGTCCTCTGCAAGCAAGCACCATAGGCGTGAGCATCTTGAAAAAGGAGCCTTGACTGACATGAACTGTAAAATTTCCAATTTGGTAATCCGGAAGGGAAGAGAATAGATTCCATTAGGTCCAACACATTGGAGCATTGAAATTTTCTAGACCACTTGTTGCATGAGAATCGATTTCATGTATATTGAACCAAAAGTCCATGTTAAGATGGTATTAGGTCCATGTTAAGATGCATCTTTTTAAAAAAAAAAAAATTATTCAAAAGTCCTTGAGTTTTTTATATAAGAAATAACCCTTGAATCTAGTGTTTGAATTTTCTGGTAATCTAACAGGTGATCAACATGATCACCTATTGATCACCGTTGGATGACCGACACATGTGTAAGAAGAAATGGGATATGGCTCACAAAGAAGTGTCCAAATTTGGTGTGTTTAAAAGTGATTATCATCCATCCTCTTAGATCAAGTAAAATTTTACTCTCCAAAAGTAAT
>JAESVK010001051.1:421423-445456 GCA_017140935.1 Hamamelis virginiana
TACAAAATAATCATTTTGCAGAAAATTGATGCATAGATCAGTTTTTTAGACTTTTGGGTAAAACAAAAATGAAATTTGGACTTTTAGATCAAGTGAAAAAATGATGAGATTTTTGGATAAAAAAATAACTCAAAATAGGACTTTTGGATAACTTTTCCCATAAAATATTACCCCTTTCAACTGAACACTTTCAAGTATAAAACTTGCACTCACATCAAAAGAAAAAAAAAAATCAACCTTTCTCATAATTCTCTACAAGTTCAAGTCTATTACCTTTGAAAAATCATTTTAAAAAAATTCACAAGTCTGAACCTAATTATATTAAAATGCAATTAATTCATTGCTTGGAAAAACGTTGAACTATGAATCTTAACTTGTGACCATATCAAAATTTAAATTTCATTTTATCAGTATGATCATTAATTAGCTTAGCTAGCAAATTCATACTAAATTCATGCTATATATAACTCTACTTCTAGGTAACTAACTAGTATTGCATGAAGTTGGAGTCCCTCATTTGGTATTCTCTAACTTACATTGTGCATGTGTTGGGTCTTGAATCTCGTCATATATTTTGACCATTGCTTTGGATTACCCCTATTATTTCATTGCTTTGGATTAAGGTGATTTCTACTTCTTGTTTCTAGAATTCCAGCACCTAGCTAATAACCTTCTATTATGACCATGTTCTTTTAATTTTTCATTCCCATTCGATGATATATGATGGCATTATCATTTCAACTTTGTATTACAACCATCTTCATTTCTCTATCTTGTAACTGAACTTAAATTGTTAAAGCATAATTCTTTAAGTTTAATTTTTTTTTAAACCAACTTCATACAATCATACATATTTTAAATATTCCGTCCTCCTATTATAAGGTGCATTTTATCCAAAATTGCGTAAGATGACATCTATAGAATCAACTGTAGAATAAATTTTCAAAAACTGACCGTTGGATCAGATAAACTACTTCTGAATTTCATGTTCACAAAAACTCACAATGATCTAATGGTTGGTTTTTGACAAAAAAAAAAAAAAAAAAAAAAAAACCAACGGAAAAAAATGGTGATATTTTAAAGAACAAAAATGTTACAAATTTTTCCAATTGATTTTTTCAGAAACCAACCATCGATCATTGTGATTTTGGGCGAACATGAAATTCGTAAGCAATTTATCTAATCCAATGGCCAATTTTTGAAAATATGTTCTGCAATTGATTCTATATTTTACACAACTTTAAGTAAGGTGCACCTTATAATAGAATGACTGATTAAATATTTTTCTCATTTCTCTTGTCACATTGTCACCTTTTAAAGTTCATTTAAAATGGCCTTCTTTTTTTTATTATTTAATAATTCTAACCCAAGTTAAAAAAAAAAAAAAATCTGGCATCCGCTCTTGAATATGCTCATGCTTAAGTGCACACATACACACACATTAATTTAGTTTAGTAGAATGCTTCAGCCAATTTCTTGTCACAGAAAGAGAAGATTGTGAAAAAATTGTAGACTGTGCTTAGAAAATTAAGAAATGAGGAGGACATGGAGACATACCGGATGAAACATTATAGCCTTGTTGTCTTAGTAGTCGAAACCAAAGAGCGACACTGTAGAGATCCTCATTGTCATGGGGATGATATTGATAGGGTATCATTGATGTATTGCAATGCTTCTTCGATCTCTCTTTCAAAGTGGTAAGTCACGCCAAGGCGTTGAACTGCATCAATTAATATCAGCTGTTGTGAATGTTAGTCTAAATGATTCCAATCCAGCATATGTTATATGGTTTCAATGATAACAAACAATTATCACTGTATTATCCTAATATTTTATGCTTAAATGTTAAATTTGTAAGACAGATTTTTAAGATAAATAAGAACAAACAAATGGACAACAAAATCCATGAATTGGAGGCTCAAGTGTTGAAGATGTTATTATTCCCAGAAAAACTATTTCCTATAAAAAAATGTGGCTAAGTATGAAAAATGAATTTTTGATAAACTGAGATTTTCAAAATAATTTTCGGCGGTAATTGATCCCTATATGCTCATTAACTGAGTACAGTCTTAGGGGAGCTTTTATACGTGGTATATAATACCCTACTCGATAGATTAATTTTTTATACTGTTGACGAAAATTATTTTTGGTACTAAAATTGATTTTTTACATTTTGATTTATTGGGAATTTGATTTTCTAGTATTTTCCATTGAATCCAAATAGGGGGTACTTCCTTATTTACATTGTAAACTTAAGTAAATGAAAGCAAAAGTAATGGGGGTACTTCCTTTTTTACTTAAATATTTATATGTAAATAAGTATTCTGCATGAATAGTTGACAGGTTGCTGCTGGAATAATCTTCAAAGCATGCTGCTGAAATATTTGATCTTATGAATGTTGATTCAAATAGGGCTGCATCTCCAAACGGATTTGTTCCATTTTTCAAACATGTTTGAATATGCAGATTGCCAAGACACTTCTCCTAAACGCTCCAACGTATAGCTGATTTCTAAGGCTATACTCTTGCCATGAAGCTTAATTGTACACCCAATCATATACACTATTGTAACTTACAAGTGTTCATCATTCTTGTGTGATTCAATCCCTGTAATTCTCTCTATGAGCAAATTAGTTTAAATCTTTAAGAGATACTATTGAGAGCTTATTTTGATGTGTTATCAGTGTTGTTGAGAATCATATTGGTGCTCATCCATCTTCAATTGTATTTCTTGTGAATTTAAGGTTTTGTGTAAACCTTGTTTGGTGAGAGTCTTCCACCGTGAAAGAAGGTTGTGTAAAGATTTGAATCCTCACCGGAAGTGAGATTGATAGTGGACTAATCCTTGAGACGGAAATCTTGAGGCGTGGACTTAGACGGAGACCGAACCACATTAAAATCCTTGTGTTTGAATTTCTCTAACTCTATCTCTTGCATTTAAATTTATTTACTTGCTGTATATTTTGTTGAGTTGAGATTTAATCTTGCATTCTAGTTATCAAGAGTTTGAGTTTTCAAAAACACTCCATCCCATTTATAAACCAGTTTTTAAATTACATATACTCTATTCACCCCCCTCTAGAGTATATTTTGGGCCAACAGTGAAGGTTGACCAGCCGTGGTTATTAGCTCCCTTTTCACTTCTCCTTCACCTCTTCAATCTGCTGCTCTTTAAAAGCTTGGGTTATCTGCACCCGAAAATTGCATGACCATGAGTAAATTAATGACCATATAAGTACGTGTGTACTTCTTTCTATTCTGTTTTTTGTTCTTCTCGATCTCATGCATAATTTAACTCTGATACTGCCAATAAATCTAGAAATTAAGTAATTTAATTACATGCATTTATATAATTACCACGTTGTCAGACGTGTAGGTGATGAACTGATCACCCCAAACGCTAGGGTGATAATTTGCTGTCGGACGAATAACGTACTGTTGGTTCAGCATTTTGGGATGGAGTCACCAAGGCTTGGACCGACATATTTGGCTTGGATCAGCAACACTAGCTTCAAAAAAAGCAATGCCCAGTTGGTTGTTTAGGGTGTTATTTGTGTTCAGATATTTATAGGCAAGTAGCGTGTATGATCATATATATATATATATATATATATATATATAGGCAGATCCTAATCCCCCATGAAGAGTGTAAATAATTAAGTATGTCCATATATGATTCTAAGTTCAAACTAATCTTTCATTAGTATGTCCATATATCTTGTAATGAAAAAATAGAAATGTAAATAATTAAGTAGTCAACATTGGACAACGCTCCCAAGTCCCAATTATTTTATTTTGTTTTTTCAAAAAATAAGAAATCCTGGCCCACCCCACCTACTGAGATTTAAAAAATTAGTTAAAAAAACACGTTTACCATTCTTGACATAATTATTATTATTTTTTTCAATGATTCCAAAAAGTTTTTTAGACCTGAATGCATCTTATAATCTTACCTACCATTTTAGTGAATCCAAATGGTGAATGCATGGAAATAGCATCTTTTCTTCAAACATATCATCCTCTTTTAGAAATTTTTTTGGTAAAAAAAAAAAAAGGGAAAATGAAATAAATCACTATATCAGAATTAGGGATGTCAAATGGGACAGATTAATAGGGTAACCCCTATATTATAAGAGGAGTATATTAGAAGTTGAGAAGTTATCTCTTGTATATATTAGAAGTTGTCTCTTGTATATATTAGACAGATTAATAGGCTTATATTAGAAGTTGTCTCTTGTATTTAGAAGATAGAGGAAGTCAAATAATGGATCCAACAACCTTATCAATTAATTAATTATTACTTATTTATTTTTTAAAATTGCCAATGCAAGTGACCCAGCCTAATCTTAATAGTTTAAATTTGTTGAGAAGCACCACTCCTTTTCCCAGTAAATCCCTACTGCCTAACATCAAAATATGCATGAAATCCCATGTGGTATTGGCACATGCCCGGATTGGCCCAAAATGTCCTATTATGGTAAAGGGCATACATTATTTTAAAATAAGGCAAATGTTAACCCTTCTCCATGCTTTACCATCCCCGCTCCACCACATTTATAAATGGGACCCTGTAACTAAAAATTACAAATTTTAATATAAAGTGTATTTTTGTAAGGTCAATTCCATAATATATTTTGTGAAACCGACTATTGGATAAAATATCATTTTTCTGAATGTCATGACTGCTAAAAATCAAGCTAATCCAATGATCGGTTTTTGAAATAATTGACTGCAAAAATTGTGATATTTCGAAGAACAAAAAAATCATAGTATTTCATTGTAATTTTTTTTTTAAATTCAACTGTGGAATCATCGTAATTTTTTGGAAAACATAACATTTATAAGAGGGGTATCTAAAATAACGGTCAGTTTTAAAAAAACATAATATGCAACTGGCCCGTGAAAAACTGTGGTTTTTTTGTTATTCGAAATGTAACTATTTTTGCAGTCTGTTTTTTCAAAAGCCGATCAACCATTGGATCACCATAATTTTTGCCAGACATGACATTCATAAGAATGGTATTTTATCTAACAGTCAGTTTCTCAAAATATATTTTGCAATTGACCTTATGAAAATACACTTTATATTAAAAACTATAGTTTTTAGTTACAGGGGCAAAATTGATATTTTGTTCTAAACGTGGTGGAGCGGGGAAGGTAAAGCATGGAGCGGGGTTAACATTTGCCTTATTTTAAAACTAGATTCATAGCACACGCGATAAGTTTGCAAAGGAAAAAAAAAAACATATTTTTTAAGAAATTGAATATAAAAATTTTAATTTTAATTGAGTAGTTACTAAAATGTTAGTGGGAGAATGGAATATGATAGTTACAAAGTAATGGGTCCTACGAAAATTCCATATATATACCTTTTTATTTTTTAAAATATATCTTTTCAAATAATAGTAAATACTGTTTTTATAAAGGGTAATTAGGGAAAGTAAATGTGATGACATCAAACTCTAGTGTTGACTCTATATATTAGTATAGATAATATATTCCCTATAATATAATAGGCCATTCTGGGCATGTGCCAATACCACACGGTAACACACTTCCCATATATATAGCCATATAGGAATGCTAAGTTTAGGTGCACCTAATGCAAGTTGCATCAGGCGACCTACTTTAGAGCTATTTGCAGATCATATTTTGAAAAACTGACCGTTGGATTAGATACCCCTCTTATGTATGTCATGCCTGCCAAAATACACAGTGATCCGACTGTCGATTTTTGAAAAATGTTACTTTGAAAAACTGTAATTTTTTTGTTCTTCAAAATGTCATCATTTTTCACCGTATATTTTTTCAAAAACCAACCATCGGATCACTGTAATTTTTGGCAAACATGACATACATAAGATGAGTTTTTAATCCAACAGTCTGTTTAGCAAAATGATCTACAATTAGCTCCAAAGGAGATCACCTTAAGTATGTCTAACTTGGCTGCTGAGTGCTGGCACAATCCAACCAGCGTGCTGATAAAAAGGACCTTGCCAAGCCATCCTCTTTTGCTCCCAATTTCACAAAAAGAAGATGCTGAATTGGATTAATTAAATTAATATATATACAATTATTGGAGTAACAATTGAATATTTAAATTAATTAGATTAATTAATGACCGGTTTGATAGGGAAGCTAGAGAGGTAATATATATATATATATATATATATATATATATATATATATATATATATATATATATATATATATATATATACATACACACAAAAAAAAAAAATATTATATATAGAAAAAAATTGTGAATATAAATCTAAAATATTTATACCATTCCAAGACCCAAAAAAAAAAAAAAGGAATATTTTAGATTATTAGATTAATTCATATTATTTAATAAGCAACACAAATATTTTATTTTATTTTAATTTAACAAAATATATATATGTTCAATGATCATGATCTTTCTATATTTATCTAAAATTTTAATTTTACATATATGTTTAATTTAACAATTTTAAAGTAGAAAATATACAATTTAAAAATAGGGAACATGATGTAGAAAACCTTTTTTGTAGGTAGGGGATGGATAGGATAAGTTAAATTGAAAGGGAGTAATTGTTGGATATGAGAACAACTCCATAAATATAAGGATAGGATTTTTAAACTTAAACAGAAAAAAGGAACCAATTGAAAACGTGTGTGGGTATGTGGGAGAGAGAGAGAGAGAAAGAATCTAGTTAGAATAAGAGAAGATTATTCATAATTCAAAAAGTAAATCTTATCTTTATTAAATATTAACAAAAAATATATTTATCAAATTAGAAAATCATATATTTATCTGCTACATCACATTCACTATTTTCTAGAACCATAAATTATGAAATATATTTATTTTTTAAAGTACAAAAAAGTATTATGATAATGATTGATTTTTTTTAATATTAAATCGGTATAATAATGATTGATTTTTTAATATTAAATTTGTAAATGATTGATATGCATCCAAATTTAAAATTTATAAGTTAGTAAATATATAATTCACAAATAAATAATTGAGTTGCTACAAAATAATCTATTTAAATAACAAAAATTGAAAAATGATTGTGGTCTTTATATATTTATGTAAATATTTAATTTTAAAATTTTAAGATAATGTTTAATCTATAAAGGAATTATGACCTTATCTTTAAATAGATTTATAATGCCCCATATGCAAATAAAGAAATTGAATAAAATCAAATGAACAACCCTATATGCAAATAAATAAATTGAATAAATTCAAATGAAAAATGAAAAATCTATACTAATTTGAGTTAAATATTAAAAGTAATATAATTATAAAAATAAATTTCTAAGTTGAGTTGAATAATCACTTATATGCACCTTGATACGAAATTAGATTTCTTGAAATGCTTTGAATGGTATTTCCTGAAATGAAAGGAATTTTTATATATTCAATATTTTACCTTTTGATTTCAAAAGTTTTTAGACAAACAAAAGTGTAGAGAAAATGTAGAGAATGAACGTAAAGGGAAAGATGAGTGTGTGTGTGGAGTTGGATAACCGAAGAATGTGAGAGTTATCTTTAGAGTGAGTAGTGGATTACTTATAAATTGTCATATTTAACCTTCACATATTTTGTATGTGTATAGATAATATATCGGAATTTTATGGCAAGAATATTGTGAGCAGGCAAACCCCCTTCTCCCTATATAGGGACAGGTTCCTCTTACACCTTATTTTGACACCTATGTTTACACCTCGTTTTCAAATACCATTGTAAATTGAAAAATTTGAGAAACCGACCGTTAGATTAGATACTTACCTTATGTTTGTCATGTATGAAAAAAATCGGAGTAATCCAACGGTTAGTTTTTGAAAAATATCATTTTTTATAACTATTATTTTTTTTATTAATTAAAAACATAACAATATTTTATAGTAACATTTCTTAAAATCTAACCGTTGGATCACTATGATTTTTGGTATACATGATATGCATAAGAAAAGTATTGAATCCAATGGTTAGTTCGTCAAAATATCTATCATAGATAGTGTTTTGAAAACGATGTGTAAACATAGGTGTCAAAATAGGGTGTAAGGGGAACTTGACCCCTCTATATAGGGGATATAACCCATAACCCCCTAGTGTAGTGATAGTAGACCCAAAACCCCTTCCCAAAAAGTCAGAATTTTATATTTATCTATTTAATATGATTTGACATATATACCCTCAATTAATTACTAGAAATTCAAATTTTTTATCATTTTCAGTTTGGGACGAAAATGGTTAGGATGAACTACAACTGAATTTCTAGGCGGCAAAAAAGGGATCATATCCCTGTTACAATAGTTGTGCAGAACCACATTTCTACAGCAGCAAGAAGTAGTCTCCAACCTCGATGGAGAGTGGAAGAATTAGTAAGAAATCCTCGAGGCGGAAAGAAATTGCAACCGACGACAAATCCCGTAAATTAAACGTGTCAAAATGGACAGTTTCATTTACCTCGTTGCCTTACAACACCACCAAATCTCAGTTCTTAGCTTAATCACGAGCAGTGCAGCGATAGTAGACTATTGTTGTTTGGGACCCAAATGAATAAACGTCACTGACTTGTTCTACATGCTTACCTTGCAGATATTAATCCTCCATGACCCCGAAATAGCACCTAAGATGTTCAACGAAATGCCCCAGTGAAAGAAGCACATTGCAACATGTCAAATAAGTAAAATTACTACTCTTTCTAGATTATATTTATAGGTAAATTTACTTATTTATTTAAATACATATAAATAGGTAAATTTAATTATTTCCAAATAAGTTTACTTATTTTTAGTTAATATATATAGGTAAATTTACTTATTTCCAAATACGTTTATTTATTTTTAGTTTATATATATAGGTAAATTTATTTATTTGTTTAAAGACATATAAATAGGCATATTTACTTATTTTCAAATAAGTACTTATTTCTAGTTAATAAATATAGGTAAATTTACTTACTTCCAAATACATTTATTTATTTCTAGTTTATATAAATAGGTAAATTTACTTATTTGCTTAAAGACATATAAGTTCATATTTGCAACATGTGGGTCTGTATCAAAAAGTCAAAAAATGAGAATGAAAATGAGAACTAAAACATATTTCCCAAAAAAAAAAAAAAAAAAAAGGAAAAAAAGAGGGAAATCATACCATGTGAAAGATAAAAGTGAAATAAAATTACTATTCTTTCTAGATTATATTTATAGGTAAATTTAATTATTTATTTAAATACATATAAATAGGTAAATTTAAGAGGAATTTGGCTAAAAGTCCTCATTTAGAAGATTTTTATGCCAAAAGTCCTCTCAATAGATTTTTCCTCTCAAAAGTCCTTTTGGTATGAATTGGACAAAAATACCCCTCCTTTTTAATAACCTTCAACGCCACCTACACCCCCAACCCCCGGGTTCACTACGTCACACCCCGTAGTGACCTGCGTTAGTTCCCTATGCCAAAATGTAGGTCACTACGCCGAAAACGCGGGTCACTACGTCGGAAAATGCAGGTCACTACGCCCAAAAAAAAAAAATCTTTCTTTTCTTATATTTTCCAATCAACCAAATAAAAAATTAATTAAAAAAACCTTTTTTTTCTTACAATCCAATTAATAGAGTTCTTTATATCTAAATCATGTGATTTCAACACATAAATTGATAAAAATCTCTTTCTTTTTCCTCAATTTTCTCACCAACCAAACAAAAAATTAATTTTCACTAAGCTTGCAAAAATAAATATACTAGATCGGAACCTCTCGCAGCATCGATTTCAGATATACAAATTCCAGTGAATGGATCGCCGGAAATTCCCTCAAATCTAGCTGCATTTTCACATCTTCCGCCACCATATCTCAATAATTAATCCCTTGAATCACTGGCAATGCATTCGGACCGTAGTGCGTGTCGACATGAGATCTATAGTTTCCGGTCATCCAAAACACCATTTTCATCGTCTTCATCGTTATTCCTCTCACGTATATGTCCTTTCACGTATCGTCTTCATCCTGCTCGTGAAGGAAATTTGGAGCAAGGATGGTCGTAGATCACCTGATTGATTTGGTTCTGGACTCACGACTTCTAAGTAGCAGATCTCATGTCTGCATGTTCAGGGACGATGATTGGGGGAAGTTCTAGTCCAGCCCTTAAGGCATGGGCAAAGATAATGCCAACCCTCTCTTTTTTGAAGACAAAGTCATCGTCATTCTCAACTTAGGCTGAGATACAGTCGGCTTTATTTATTCAGTTTGACAAGATGATGCTCGTTGTCGGGCGTTGATAACTGGAAAACAATAAATCTCATTAGGAGCAAGCGTGAAGAAGAAGAAGAATAAGAAGAAGATGGGCAATTGTGTCACTAAAATAATTAAATTTTAAACAAATAGGACCTTAAGCATTAAAATTTATCTAATTGGGACTTTTCCAAAGAAAAAATGTTTGGGTGGACTTTATCCAATAAATACTTTTAAAATAGGACTTTAGGCCAATTATCCGTTAATTTAATTATTTTCAAATAAGTTTACTTATTTCTAGTTAATATATATGGGTAAATTTACTTATTTCCAAATACGTTTATTTATTTTTAGTTTATATATATAGGTAAATTTACTTATTTGTTTAAAGACATATAAATAGGTAAATTTACTTATTTCCAAATAAGTTTACTTATTTCTAGTTAATAAATATAGGTAAATTTACTTACTTGCAAATACATTTATTTATTTATAGTTTATATAAATAGGTAAATTTACTTATTTATTTAAAGCAATAAACGAATATATCACAATTAAAAATCAAAATTACGATAATGTTAGCAAAACAGTTACACTATTTAAAAGGTAGTGTAAATAAGTAAATTCTCCATAAAAATAATAAAAGGGTAAATCTGTCATTAAATTATTAAGATTGACTTTAGAAAATCCTGGAGGGAGTTATGGATAAACATTATAGTGTTCTGAGCTTACTGGTATGAAAATCAATATCTAAGAGAGTCTGGATAATTTTCCCTATTTTTAAAACTAATATTTATACTTTTAAGTGGTGTTTATGGGATTATTTAACCGAAGGAAAATAGAAGACAACTCAAAAGTTTCCCAATCATTGAGATTTCCCCCTCCACGTACGTCTCCTCCCCCATCCTTGGAGAAACAACTAATCATTCAATTATCCACATGAAATCGAGTATGGCGAGAAAATGTATAAATCCCCTTGGATATATGATATGAACTTGGCATTCTTATTGTTTAGGATACTCATCATATGTCCCCTTGAATGCAAAATACTCATCATTTGTAGCCCTAGGTAAAAAGGCATTATTTATCAAAATTACCATAATAAAATTTAACGTATCTACTTACTTATTAGATTCATGATTTGATGGTAGAATTTAGGCCCAAACTTTGTTAGGGATAGACTAATAGCAATAAATAAATAAATAAAGTTTTAACTTATTTACGAGTTGAGATGGTTACATTTGGGGTGGAATGGATCTTGGTCCAAGCCAAACTGATTCAATTAGCGAGACTGGATTGGATTTGCCAACATTGTCAATGTTCATGAGCCATGCATCGATTGGCAAAATAATTGCACAACATGTAATCCCTTCCCAAAAGTATGGATAAATCATACAATGCCAATACACCATTAGTGAAAATCAATTACATTGAAAGAATATTTTTTTCTCTCTTTGGAATTATAAAAGAGACTTTAGAATTTCAAACTTCACCAACTTCCAAATAGCTCAGTTTAGAATAATATCTCAACATGAATATAGCTGAGTTGGTTTTTGGCGTGAAAAAGTAAACTGACCCCTAAAGAAGAAGAAGTAACTTGACCCCTAAAAAAGAAAAAATCAATTACATTGAAAGAATTTTTTCTCTCTCTTTGGAATTGTAAATGAGACTTTAGATTTTCAAACTTCACCAACTTCCAAATAGCTCTGTTTAGAAAAATATCTCAACATGAATGTAGTTGAGTTGGTTTTTTGCGTGAAGAAGTAACCTGACCCCTAAAGAAGAAGAGAAAAAGTAACCTGACCCCTAAAGACCCAAGTACCTCTTCCATGAGGTCTTGGAGGTATTATTTTGTTGGAGTTGATCGACTTTTTGTTGAATGCGACCAAAGGTGGTCGCATTTTCCTTCTCGCTTCGATCAATCTCCTTCAACAAATCTTCAATATTGGACAGCTTCTTTTGAATGGGGTCTTCCCATTTCGGGGATAAATTTTCCCTAAGCTTAACTATACCTCCCCAAACACCTCCCTCAACACCTCCCCCAACGGTGATAATGAGACCGACCCTTTGTGTAGCTGGCTCGCCTAACCAACTATTGGCAATATCTCCCTTCCATCGCATCAAAGTAGAGGCAATAGCTCCCTTGAATCGCATCATCTGCACAAATTTCATAAGATTACTTCCAAAAAAAAAAGCATAGCAAAGCAAAGCAGGTCATTCAAACTAGCAAAAAATAGGTTTTCAAGAGATAGACTAACATATAATATAACAACATCACAAAGGCTTTAATATTATCCTATTTCGATTATTGAGTATTGTCGTCATGACTATACAATCTTCATGTATCCACACTAAACTCAGTAGATTATGGACACTTTCATAAATAAATAAATGCATACATCAGGGATTCTTCATCGTTAATACAAGGAAAATTGGCATGTTCTTATAAGACTGCCACTGTACATATATACCCCACAATAATTGCAGCTACCCATTTTAATATAGTCCTGATTTTGGTCTATCGAGAGTTCACTCATTTTGACATAAGTCACTAATTTTGATGTAGTCATATATATATTTTGACTAAATATACACATAATGTTAGAGCAAGGAGGCCCTTCTTGTTTGGAGGCCATAGGTGGCTGCCTAAGTGGCCTTGGGGTTAAGCCCGCAGTGCTTGGAAGGTGCAGGACTCTTAAAGCAACTCCTCAAGCTACTTGTAATACAATATTTTGCTGACCAACAACCTCAACAAGTTCTCAGCAATCAAACAGGGGTCTTAGTTTATTTGCCATTAACATAGACACAATGAAAAAGGGCATTAGAAAACAAACCCTATGACCACAAGGCGAGAGGAAAAAACCCCAAGACATAAGAGAAGCCTAAAAACAGAGCAGCTAGAAAAATACACCCAAAGAAATGCATACTCTGCAAACTACTGGTAAGAAGCCCAACAAAAAATAGAAAATGTAAATACATAATAATGAAAAACCTAATCTGCAGCAAATAAGCACAGGCAAAAAGAGAAACTGAAGCTAAGGCTGACAGGATTATTAGCATTCCACTATATATATATATATATGACTACATAAAAATTAGTGACTATATCAAAATCAGTGACACTCAATAGACCAAAATCAGTGACCATATTAAAATTGGAGCTGCAAATGTTGTGGGGTTTCTTATTTGACTAAATATACATATAATGTTAGAGCAAGGAGGCCTTTCTAGTTTGGAGGCCATAGGTGGCTGCCTAAGTGGCCTTGAGGTTAAACCCGCACTGCTTGGAAGGTGCAGGACTCTTAAAGCAACTCCTCAAGCTCCTTGTAATACTATATTTTGCTGACCCACAACCTGAACAAGTTCTCAGCAACCAAACAAACAGGGGTCTTAGTTTACTTTCAATTTTCATAAATTTTCTCTTTAGGAAATGTTGGCTATATATTTTATTATTTATATTTAGTAATAAATTTTACATTATAACTCAGCCTATTAGTAAAATATATACAGTAAAATAGAGAAGCAATTGAAGAACAAAAAAATAAATAAATGCATACATTAACAGGGACTCTTCATCGTTAATACAAGGGAAATTAGCATGTTCTTAAAAGACTGCCACTATGCATATATATATGACTACATCAAAATTAGTGACTATATCAAAATCAGTGAACTCTCGATAGACCAAAATCAGAACTATATTAAAATGGGCAGCTGCAATTGTTGTGGGGTTTCTTATTTTGACTAAATATACATATAATGTTAGAGCAAGAAGGCCCTTCTTGTTTGGAGGCCATAGGTGGCTGCCTAAGTGGCCTTGAGGCTAAGCCCGTAGTGCTTGGAAGGTGCAGGACTCTTAAAGCAACTCCTCAAGCTCCTTGTAATACGATTTTTTGTTGACCCACAACCTCAACAAGTTCTCAGCAACCAAACAAACAGGGGACTTAGTTTATTTGCCATTTTCATAAATTTTCTCTTTAGGAAATGCTGGCTATATATTTTATTATTTATTTTTATGAATTTTCTTTTTCAAGATATGGGCTAGGTTCTATTTTACATGCTGACTACGACAGTTCTCACTAGTCACAAGTTTTCATAGTCAATATTTGAGATTGAGACATTGGATCACTGTGAACTTTGGCATACATGACATCCATAAAATAAAAAATAAAATAAAAATCTAATCTAACGGTCAATTTTTCAAAATATTTTTCTTACAATTATTTATTCAGAAAATTGGCCTAAAGTCCTGTTTCATACTTTACTATTTGATAAAGTCCCCTCTTAGTTATTTTATTTTAAAAAGTCCTAATATAAATTGTTTTCCTGGCTAAGGTCCTTTTTTAAAAAATATATTTTTTTAAATGGCTAAATTACCCTTTTATGAGCTAAATAGGGTTTATTGCTGTTATTAACGATACCTTCAAATTAGAAGGTTGAGCTTTTGCACGCGTAGATGGATTTTTGGTCTCTATGTTATTTGAGGATTTGGAAACCCAAAATTGCTTCTGGAAACCCTAATCTTAGCGCGCGTAGGTGGATTGCTGTTTGGATTTCGACATTGATTTTCTTCTGCGTTTCTTGTTCTGCTTTTCTTCATCGCTGTTGGATCTTACACATTGCTTTTCTTCTGCGTTTCTTGTTCTGCTTTTCTTCATCGGTGTTGGATCTTTGATTTCTTGTTCTGCTAGAGTGTTGCCGCATTCTTGCTTTCATAATCAGGTTAGATTTTCGGTTTTTGTTATCTTTGTTTGCTTTGCCTTTTTTGTCGAGGATATTACGGATGTGCGATTGAATATTACAGATTTTTAAAAGATAAAAATTTGCATTCTTTTATTTTTGCGATTGAATATTACGGATGTGCGATTTGTTTCTGATTCACTATGTGAATATGTCAATCTTCTTCTTCATCTCCTGAATCTGTCAATTTGTTATTCTTGTTCTGTTTCAAGTAATTCATCTCCTGAATTAGTGATTCATCTCCTGTAGACAGTGTAGTGATTCATCTATTGAATCAGTCAGTGTATTGAATCTGGAACTAACTTTTTGAAACATTAAGATGTGGATGATGACTTCATTGATGCTAGTTTTGCAAAATATATGTATTGCTAGTCACTATACTGCTTTAAAATTTGAATTTCTATAAATTTGATTTGTTCATATATCAGCTGAACTGGAGTTAGCTTGCTACATTGTCAGAGTCACTACACTGTCAGTGTAGTGACTTCATTGATGCTGGTTCTTGCATAATATATGTATTGGATTTATGTTAATTTTATTAAATCATATGTTAATTTTTGTTTGGATGATGAGTTTGAATTTTTATTTTTTTGGTATTTGCAGCATATTGGAAGATATGGTGCATTCTTTTACTCTTTTATGCAAGTATGGTGATCTTTCATGCTTTGTGATGTTGGGTGACAGCATTTGTTTTGATGAGGTTGTTGATTCATTGTGTAGAAAGTGGAGGGCTTTGAAGCGTGATTCATTTTTTATTACTTGTTCTTTACCAGGACATGCCAAGTGTGTTGTTGATTGTGATGCTGACTTGGTTAATGTTGTTTCATTAGCATATGAATGTGGGGAGCATTTTGTTGATGCTATTGTTTGTGAAAGAGATGTGGACAGTGGTGATGATTATGAAGATGAAGATAACTTACGTATGCAATTGGCGTTGGAGTTTGATAATGAGTTAGATGCTATTTCGTCATATTGTTCTCACAAGCCGAAGAAGTTATTGTCTGAGGATTGGGCGCATGGAATTACGAATGTGGGTCAATGTTTTAAGGGTGGGGCTTTAGAATTTCGAAATGTTCTGTCTAAGTTTTCAATAGAGCTTGGGTTTGAGTATTTGTATTTAAAGAATGACTTGAATAGGGTAACAGTTGTTTGCAAATACAATAAGGTAAATGGGTGTACATGGCGTGTGCATGCTCGGTCTAATACTATAAATGAATTCTTCTATATTAAAGAGTTAGATAATATTCACACTTGTGGGGCTGCTGTTCGGACATCAAAGAATCCACGTATGAGTTCAAATTTGGTGGCAAGTGAGATTGTTGATACGGTTCGTGATGATAATGGAACTCGTCCTATCCGTATTCAGCGTATGTTCAAGTCAAAGTATGGGCAAGATATAAGCTATACTCATGCTTGGTTAGGAGTTGAAAAGGCAAGGATTCAGTTGTTTGGGGACTATGCTCTTTCGTTTGATCAACTAAGGTGGTATGTTAGTGAAGTGGAGAGAACAAATCCGGGTAGTAGGCTTGTTCTTGATTTTGATCCTTTTACTGGTCTTTTTAAGAGGTTTTTTGTTTCCTTTCATGCATGCATTGAGGGATTCAATTATTGTCGGGCTATGTTATTTCTAGATGGTACACACTTGAAAGGTAGGTTTAAGGGGAATCTTCTTGGTGCAACTGGTAAAGATGGTAATCAAGGTTAGTAATTGCTTTTTTTTTTATAAATATATTTTCTGTTTTTGTGATAGTTTTTAGTTGTTTGCATGTGAAGTTTGTACGCAATGTGTTTGTAGTTCACTACATGTACAGAATGGTTCACTACAGTGGTAGAGAACTTTTCTGTACTAGTAGTAGTAGTTCCTCATTTTTATTATTAAGTAGTTAATTTTTTTTTCTCTTATTTGTAGGTTTGTATCCTTTTGCCTTTGCAGTAGTGGACTCAGAAAATTATGAAAATTGGGTTTGGTTCGTTGAACAATTGCGTGGATGTGTTTCGGGTCATCGAACGCTAACTTTCATTTCGGATCGACATTTGGGGCTTGTGCAAGCTGTGAGAGATGTTTTTCCTGATTGCTATCATGCATACTGCCTTCACCATTTAAAAGCAAATTTGAGGTCTATAGTTGGAGGTAAATTTGGTGGCGTTCGTGAGAGTTTGGTTAATAAATTTGGAGCATGTGCATATGTTCCAACAATAGATTTATTTGAAAAAAAAATTGAGTCTTTGAAGAAAGAAGGTGGTAAGAAGGTGGTGAAATTTTTGGAGGACCTTCCAATTGAGAATTGGAGCAATGCGTATTTTAGGGGGAAACGTTATGGTGAGATGTGGTCAAATGTTGCTGAGTCTTTTAATTCTTGGATTAAAGATGCTAGGTTTTTGCCTGTAACAAAGATGGTGGATACAATAAGATTGATGTTAATGAACCAAATGGCAAAAAGGAGAGGCAAAGCCTTGAAGTGGAATAGTGAGATTTGTCCGAAAATGGATAAAAGGTTAGTTGCAGCTTTTGATGCCAGTAAGAGTTGGTTAGTAAGATGCTCAACAGATTATATTTTTGAGGTGTTGGCAGACCCATCTTGTACTGTTGATTTAAGGTTGAATTGGTGCTCATGTTATCAATGGCAGCTGAAAAGCTTTCCATGTTCGCATGCAGTAGCGGCGATAAAGAAGGGTGGCAGGGACCTAAATGATTATGTTGAAGTGTTTTTTCATGTATCAAGCTATATTGAGGCTTATTCGAGGCCTATATACCCAATACCTACTGTTGAAATGCCGGATCCAAGAAACGAGCATCCGTTTATTCTTCCTCCATTTTCGAAGAAACAACCGAGGAGGCCAAGGAAGAAGAGGATCCCATCTAAAGGTGAAAAAGTGAGACAGATAATGTGTGGTAGGTGTGGCCGTTATGGGAACCATAATAGGATAACATGTAACGAGCCACTTATTAATTGATTAGCAATTTTTTGTAATTTTTGAAATTTTTTATATTGGACAGATATATTGTAAGTAATGATTCTATTTTTTTGGTGAGATATGGTGAAATAATTAGTTTTGTTCATCATTTTTTTTTTTATGTGTCTGTTTGTAGTTTTGGTTTTTAATAAGGGAACAACATGGTTCACTACACTGACAGTAAGCTGTTCGTAAACCTCAAACTGTGTGCTAAAATGGTATATACTATACTGTGTGTTACCTGCATGTTCTATGGTTTATGTTATATGGAATTAGGCATTTCAGTTTGGTGATCCAAATCTATATTTGTTGCTCAGTCAATTTCAGTTTGTAGATTTTATGCCTGGTGCATTGGATTTTTCTCCTTTTACTTTGTGTATGTTGGGATGCTGCAATCAGAGGTTTCTTTTGCTTTAACACCCTTTCAGTTCTATAAAGCTACCAAGGTTGCTTGTTCGTTGTTGAGTCCTGCAAGATATTACTGGAGCTATTTTTAGTCAAACCCACTTTGCCTTTAGTTTTGTAATTAGTTTTTTTTTATTAATATTTTCAGTTTATTTATAGGCAGAGGTCCATAGTTTCTGGGGGTTTTCTTTTTGTGTTTAGAAAATGGGTGGCGATGATAATGGTGAAATGGGGTTTCAACTTAGAGGTGAGGGCATGTTGAATTGTCCATTTTCAGGTATGAACACAAATCCACTGTCTGAGAAGGTTTCAGCAATGACAATGAGTTCAATGCCGATGTTCAAATTTTCAAGTGGAGGAGACCCATTCTTTGCTTCTGGTTGGGATCCACTTGTTTCATTGAGTCAGAGTGAGAATTTTGGAGGTTCTTCAATGGTTTCTCAATGTGAGTTTGCTATTTCTACTTATCTTGTTGTAATGGAAAATCAAGGAATTAGTAGAAACTCTCACATTGTTCAATACCCATCATCTGATTCAAGTATTGTTGAGTTGGTGCCAAAGCTTTCTTGCTTTGGAAGTGGGAGCTTATCAGAAATGGTTGGTTTTTTTGTCCTGCCTGAGTGTGGCCAGGCTGCTGCCAATACTGGCTGTCATCAAAATTATTCACCAAAAAAGGATGGTGGTGGAACTGAAAGTATCCAATAAGGTAAATAGAGTTATTTTATGGAATTAGTTAGTCTGTTTCAAGATCTGAATTGATATGTTTCTCGATAATATAACGCTGAGGAAGAGCAACAGAAGGATCTTTCTGGGGATTGCTGAGTTTTCGAAAGAAGAAGATGATAAGAAACAGAAAATTGATCAAAACACAGGCTAAAGAAAATTACATTCCTGTGAGAGTGCTATATGGACCATTTCCCAGTCACTACATGAAACCATGTAGGAACCCATACCATTTTTGAAATAAAAGGGACCCAACCACAACACAAATATTATATATAGAGGAATTTGGAATATACAATTGAAATTTGTTCAGTCGTTTACAATATCCTTCCAACTCAGGGCAAAATTATTATGGAATTGATAAAACTAACATAAATCCAAAAAGACTGAAGATGAAAGAAGTGTACAGAGGGCTGGCTGGGTGGACTTGGGTCAATGCCACCAAATTGTGGTCACAATTGTGGAGGTTGCATTCCATGTTATGCAGTTCAAATACCCACAAACACTAACCATTTTGGGACCATTTCCCAGTCACTACATGAAACCATGTAGGAACCCATGCCATTTTTCAAATAAAAGGGACCCAACCACAACACAAAGATTCTATACAATATACATTCAAAATTTGTTCATTTGGAGTACAAAAAATCAAATATAGTTTATCAATTAATAAGTGGACCATTACAAAAATTCAAATCATTTTTGTACTTATCAAAAGATTCATTGTTCATAATCTTTGGCAATTTCAATTTCAGCTTCATACACTTCTCTGTCCCAAGATCTGCCTTTGTCATGTAGGAATGCACGAATGAGTTTTGCTCTGAAATTTCTGATGTTCTCAATTGTAAGCGTTGGCATTATGTTTGCTTGATTTGCCACTTGCCTCATGAGATAACAAACGTAAACTCCACAATCAACACTGCAGGAGAATTTTGTTTCATGGTCAGTTTCTTTTCAATTTAGGAAGTCAATGTATTGAATATGCAAACTGTTACCTAGAAGAATCTTGCTGTGGGCATTCGGCAGAAGATTGTAGTGCACCTTCAAGATCATTTTCTTTGAAAAAACCAATTTTGACATGCTCTTCCATAAACTTTTGAACATATTTGACCTATAAATAGTAGAGTAATTTAGTGAAGAAATCAAGTGAAGAAATCAGTAAGTGGAAAGCAATTTTTCTTAGGAAGTCTATTTGTCTAATTTAGTATAAGGTATGAGTCTTACAAGTTTTTTGGCATCCTCGAAGTATTGGTCCTTGTTTTTTGCTGTCCTTGGTCTTAAGGAGTTGTAGTGGGTCCACTGTCCATGACGTCTATCAAAAACAAGCAAGGTCCAGCGATTTGCTACAGATTTCCTGCCACTGGTGTTGATGGGGAAGTGCAAGAGGGTAGTTTGTCTTTCCTTCCCCAGCAAGTATCTGTTGATGTAGTCTTCCAGCTGGTAATTATTTTTCTGTTTGATATATGTCTGTTAAGAAGCAACAAGCGTCATATATACGAGAAGTTGATAATGAACATCAGTATATTATGGTATTTAGTTAAGTGCTCATTACCCAACACAAGCTGGAAAAGAAAAAAGATCTATCATTTTTTTTTCTTGGTTCCTTGATGTATCTTTCCAATCGTTCACCATAGGCATCAATTACCTGTTGATAAAAATTTATGCGATTTTTCAAGTTAGATAAACACTGTGGCAACAAAACAAATGAATGTAGTGACTGGCAATTTAACATCCCAAACATATGTAGGAAATTGTAGAGGGCTAGCAAAATGAGTACAAAAACCACACACATATGGACTGAAAACAACATAGAAACCATGCAGTGAACTGATGTTAAAATATTAGTACATATGAGTACAATTTTATATTGAATATATGCAAGTTCTGTATCAGTAAACAATTAATAATTTGGAATTATTGAAAAGAATATGAGGTAGTGAACTGATGTTAACATACATTGCTTGAAACTTGCCCTTCAACCAGGAGTTCATAGACGTCGTCCATGTAGACATGGCTATTTTTTTTACCAGACCAAAGTTGACCACTGTATCATGTAGACATAGTTAGTGAACCAAAAATGGAATAAGAAAAAAGTAATGAAAAGAAAATTTATAATATAAATTGGGTTTGTTATCTTACCTTATTCCTATGTGCTCAAATATTTCATTAAGCCTTTGTTTTTCTTCTTCAGTCAAGAAGTTTGAAACTGGAGAAGTTCGAATTGCTGCAAGGAAGTTCCTGTTGTCTTTCTTTTCCTTGGTGTCAGGTAACTCCTCCACTTCAATAACTTCTTTTTCCTTCTCTTCATTTTTGGCAACCTCTTCCTTATTATTTTTTCTGAGCTTCTTTGCTTTCTGGTATGTGTAATCAGTATCTATTTTTGCAGCTCTTTTTTTGTTTTTTATGCGCTGAACGTAGGATGGTGGCTCAGTCACTTCTTCATTCTGTTCATCTCCAACTGATTTTGGTGCAGTTTCTTGTGTGACCTTGTGAACTTCATAGTCGTCGATGGTATCTTCAAGCCTTGTGTTCTGACTATTGAGTCTTGAAATTTGCATTTCAAGGCTGTAAATAGTCTCAATGTAATAAGCACCTTGAACATCTTTCTCTGTGATAAGTTTTTGAATTAAGTCATCTTGTTCTTCTTTTTCTCGGGTCAACTGTGCTCGAAGCGCTTCCATCTCAGTTTCATGGTGCTGCTTCAGTTGCTGCTGCTGCTGCACACTGTCCTCTTTGATTTTTGCTGCATCCTCTGCACTTTGTTTAATTTGTTCTCTAAGCTTTGCAGTCTCAATCTCATATTGTTGTCTGATTTCATCCAGTTTCTTCATATTATTATTTTGGATTTCTTCAATTTTTTGGTTTAGTTCTTGTATTTTCCACTGGACAGGTGTCATGTCCTCTCCAAGACTGACTGTTGGTTGCAAAGATGCAGAGGATTGTGGATTTTGTTCAGAAACATCACATTCACCACTGCTTTTTGCAACTTCTGGATCTTTGAATTGAGTGTCTTCTTCAACTTCAATTTGTGTGTGTTGGTCATATTCTTCCTCTTCAATTTCTTCACTGTTTTCTTCTTCACTGTTTTCTTCAATTTCTTCAGCTTTATCTGACTCTGTTCTTTCCTCAGATTGTTTTGAGTCTTCTGAATTCTTTATCTGCAATGGCTGTTAAGATTGTAACTCACGTAGTGAAATGACTTCAAACCAAGTAGAATATGGTAAATGTTAAATGCAAATCATGTAGGAACCTCAAGGTCAAGCTCAATTTATGTAGCAAACAATATAACTTAACCAAAATGCCAAAAGAAAAAAAGAAAAAACCACTTAAATATGGGCAGCCATCAGAACATGGAAAGCATGTAGGAACCTATAATGGAATGTTAAAAAGATGTAGTGAATTTAAAAGCTAGCATTACTGCCATTTTGCATATCTTATTTAGATATATGAAACTTGAATGGTTCAAATTATAATTTTGAGTGAACTTACATCACTAGCTTCATCATCCTCTTCTTCTTGTGCTCCCTCTAGTTGTATATTTTCTTCTTCTTGGGTAGGTGTGAGCTCATCAACTTCAAGAATCTATAATAGTAGAGAAAATAACAAACATATAGTGAAGAAAATGTAGTGAAATCTTGGAAAAGAACAAACATAATAAACTGAATTTTGATGCTTTTGTGCAATACCTGTTTGCTTTTTAGCTTTGTTAAGTCAATTTTCTTGAGGCTGTCATGTAGATTTCTTAAGTCCCAATTGAGGAACCTTGGAAACAATTTTTCTTTGGGTGCATCCACAATTGTTGTGTGCTCACAAAGCCAAAACTTTTAACAAAAACAAGAGAAAATGAATAAATTAGATTATTTTTGTAGGAATTAGTATGAACAATATGTTGCATTGTGAATAAAGTATTTGGTTGGAATACGTACCAGCAAAAATGGGACACAACCAGTGGCTTTATTAGGGTCAGAGACTGACTTCTCAAGGCCTTCAATTAACTTGCTGACTATTTCATCTGACCATGCATATGTATGCATGTTGTCTAAATCTTCTATGTACCTCACATATTTCCATGATATGTGATGTCCAGAAGTTGAGAAGAACAGTGTTGAACATGCATACATACAAAGTAGTCTAGCCACATCCTCAACATCATCTATAGTGTTGCCTTGGCAAGCACTTAATAGCTGAATTTTTATTTGAGGCGAAAGAATTTTTTTTGTCTTGGGAAACCTTCTTCTAATGAATGCAGATGCTTCAGTGGCTGTTTGTGTATTTTCCAGGGTATTTGTTCCAGAACAAATACCAAAAATTAGTGATACATCTAGTGGTTTGAGCTGCAGCAGCCGTCTTCCCAGCTTTATCTTCTTCGTGGCAGGATCATAGGCTTCAACAATTTTCACTACATCCTTACGCGACTTTGTTAGTACTGTCTGCTGAATATTGCTGTTGATTATGGCATTGAAGAATTGCCAAAAGGCAGTTCTTCGAAGAGCAGCAATGTGGTTCTCCGTCAAATGTAAAGATTGGAGAAGTGTAGAGATTGAATTTAGGTTGGACCTAAACTGCGGTCTGTAATTCTGCGTGGCAGTTGACTTCTCCTTCTTTTTTTCCTGTTTTCCTGTAAATAAATATAGTTTAATTAGTATATAAATATAGTTACATATAGGTAAAATTGAGTTGTCATTCCATAACACTTTACAGATTTTGAAAGAAAAAACTGCTTGTAGGAAATAATATAGGGTAGCCAAATGCAAATAAAACCACAGTGATATGACACCTATCAAAACAACCTCGAAAGTATGTAGGATCCCTAACCATTTTAGGCTTTAAAGAAACACTATGCTGACAAGCCAAACTTGTAGTAACTGGTAAAATAATGCAAATGCACGTAGGACATAATTAAAGGGTAGCGTAAGTGCAAAAAAAAATCAATGCCACACCCATATGGCCACCCATCACAACAAACCAACCACGTAGG
>JAESVK010001051.1:489186-525817 GCA_017140935.1 Hamamelis virginiana
GGCTCCGTTTTCGCACCATATTCATCAATGGGAGCATCATAGTCATAGCTGGTAGTAATGAAAGGCCCTCCAGCAGTTCTTCCAAAGTTGGTCCCTCCATGGTACTGCAAAAACCAATAACCGCGCTAGCTTAGAGAATTAAGATTTCATATTTAAGTTGCTTTCACAATTGGATTGATGCATATAATGTGAGATGAATTAGCTTATAGCAAGCCTAAATTCTGCAAAGCAACTTCCAGCAAAAAAGTAATTGGGAAAATGCAGTAGCAGTGGGAGTTTTATGCAGCCATTTCTTGTTGCCATTTTCCAATATTACCAAATGCAGTGATTGTGGGAAAATGCAACTGACCATGTAGTAATTAACAAAGGAGCCTCCCTGTTGAATGAACCTGGCAGCTGCAAATGCTAAATCTTCAACAGGTCGCAGGTGAATTGGGCCACCAAACTCTGTAAACCTTTAAAACAGACAGAGAGCAAGCATATTTACAATTTACGTTACAGTTTAGAGAGTGATGGGAGATGCAGAACGTACCATCCACTCCAAGCTTCAGTCCACATTGTAGGCTTGTAAGGTTTGTTTGGAGAGAAATATTCACAATAAAAACCATTGCATGTGTTTATCTGTGCACAATTTAGAGAAAATTGAATTCAAAATTTATTCTTGTTGAAGTTAAAAACTTAAAATGAGACTTAATACACCAAAATCTATTTGTTGCATCTCATTTCACCCAAGTAAGATTGTTATTTGGTTTTGAAATCACTTCTTTTGTAGTCATTCTCAATCACAAATAACTGAAAGAGGAGCTCTCAACAGGTGATAGAGAGAGGGTCTTTGCCACTTGCCAGTGCACAAATCTAGTTAAAGTTGGCAAAATTAGTGTAAGGGTTTGTTTGCATTAACTTTTCCTAAAATCACTTTTGGAGCTTAAAATTTCATTTGATTTAAGAGATGAGGTAATAATCACTTTTAGACGACTTGAGGAGTTATAGGATGGATCGTGGATGGGCAAAATTTTCATACTAGAAGTGATTGTGCCAAAAGCTAGGGAGCTCTAACTTTTGCCACAGTCACTTTTAATATGAAAATTTTGATAATGTAAGGATATAATTTGAATATAACACCAAAGAGATATGTGGAGATAGTTATTCAAAAGTAATTTTAGAAAAAGCTAACACAAACTTGCAGCACAAAAGCCCAACAAGAGAACTATAGTAGTAAAATTCCGATATTTGAAGATATAATTTGAATATAACTCTAAAGAGATAGTTCTTCAAAAGTAATTTTTAAAAAAGCTAACGCAAACTCGCAGCACAAAAGCCCAACAAGAGAACTGTAGTAGCAGCAGCAGTAGTAAAATTCAGAGATAGAGAGAGAGGGGTCCTTTAGTGTAGCTTAATTAATTCATTGGAAGATATATGTTAGAGTTAATTTAGATCTCAAAGAGTAGAAGTATGAGTTCACTTACGACTGGATCAGGTGCATTGTCTTCCTTACACATAACCCATGGGACCCCAGTACCCATTGCAACAGCCATGTTTGCAGCCCAACTCATATACGTATAACCAGCAGTTCCAAATGCCTTGCTTTCAGGCTCGTACTCATTCTCAATCTGCACACACACACACACAACTAAATTACAAATTAAATGAATATTGTAAAGAAGTACAATGTAGTGGAACTCTGCTCCTAGAAGTCCTTGACTTTTTTTCTCATTTGTCTTCATTTTTCTCCTCATTATAGTCCAGATTAAAATTTACTAACACATTTAACAGATTCCCAAGAAATTTGGGTTATTGAAAAGCTTTAATGTGCCACTAGTGGTAGTACGAAGTAAAATACACGAGTAAAAGCCCAAATAACGCACCTGGGCGAGAATGATAGGACCGCCTTGAGACTCGAACAACTTTTCATCCTTCATCATTTGGACAATTTTCTGGGTAAATCTTTGCATTGCCATCTGTAAAACCAGAAAATTAAGGAAAGCCAAAAAAACAAAGTTGAAGACATATTAGTGCATTTCCCATTAATTCTCCTTTTTTTATATTGTTTTTATGTAATTTACTTTATATATATATATATATATATACTGAGAGAGAGAGAGAGACCTTGAAAGGCTCATTATCTGTTCTGAAGCTGATGCCTGGAACATACTTCAACCAAACAGGAAAACCCCTAAAACAAAGAAATTCAAACAGTGGTGAAAGAAATGAATTTAAGAGCAAAAACCCATCTCATAAGAAGCTCTATATATAACATGGAAAAATGGTCATTACCCAAAATTCCACTCTGCACAAATATAAGGCCCAATACGAAGATGCGCATATAGCCCTGCTTTCTGGACTGTCTTTATGAACCGAACCAAATCATATCTCTCCTCAAAATTATACTAAAACCCACAAGGTGAAAAAACACAAATTTGTGAGAAAATTAAAAAAAGATATATATACCAACCAGAAAATACAAGAAAAGTAAACAGAAAACAGAGAAAAACAGAGTAGAAGTAATGAAAATGAAGAGAAAGAAAAGTACATTGCCAGGAGAAGGTTCATGCACATTCCAAAACACGTAGGTATCTATAACATCCAAGCCTCCATCTTTTGCCTTCTGAATAAGATCTTCCCACATCTGCATTAAATCCATTTAGTTCCATCAACACAACTTTCAGGAAAAATTTTCATAGAGAAAACACATTTTCTCAGGAAAATGTGAGAGAGAGTGAAAGTTTTGTACTTCAGGGGTGCTTCTGGGGTAATGAATGGAGCCTGAGAAGAGAATTCTCCTTTGCCCATCGATGATAAGAGCCTTCCTGTCATAGGTAACACTGCATTTTGTCTGGTGAAAACTTAGAAAGAACACTATACAGATCAAAACCCACTTGGAAGCAGAGTTAGCCTCCATTTTCTCTTTCCTCCTGTATGTATGCATTATGTATTATATATGTATATATATTACGAGAGAGAGAGACAGGGGGAAATGTGAAATGAGGAAAGAGGTTCTTATGGGTTCTCTACTCTGCAATAGCTCAGGGTCAATTTGTCCTGCACTATGTATGTTATTACCCTATGTTTACAGTGATACTGTGACCATGAGTCAATGAGCTCAAAAGGTCCAAAAGTCTAAAGAAAAAACCTGCAACAGTTACCCTTTTTCTTTTTGGACAAAAGGGAAAGAACCAAAACAGTTTTTTGGGACAAAAGGAGGAAAGAAAACTTAAATTCGCAGTCAGTGATGGCTGTGATCACCACTCCCATTTTCCACCATGGATTGGGCAGTAACTAATGATGTAATCTCTCTCTCTCTCTCTCTCTCTCTCTCTCTCTCTAGTAAACGAAAACCCACATGACCAGCGCAAATGGCCAAAGTGTTGGTATTCCAACATGAAGGTCCTGCATTCGAGTCTTGGTACTAGTCTTCCGAGTGCTTAGCACTTTAAAGTTGGTAGAACATGCCTTTAGTGATGGATAATCAATTTCTGGATTTGGGTGTGGGTATGTATCTCTATCATTGTGCAAATCCGTGACTTACTGATATGTGTGTTGAAAGGTCGGTACACACATCCGGGATTTGCCCCTAGTTCTACTCTGACTAATCATCGTGCTAATTGTAATGGTCTCGATGAACAGAGAATAGGTAGAGGATTCATCCTCGTATCCAAAAAGAGAGAGTAAATGAAAGTGGGTGTTTGGGTAAGAATTGAAAAGGGTGAATGAGAGAATTTTTTAGTATTGACTTTTTGGTCATGATTTAAAAAAAACAAAACTTCTTTCAATTTCTTGGTGCCAATTAGGTTACTGGCTTCATAATCCATAATGGCTCCTTTCTAGCTGCCATCCACCTAAAGCAAAATATAAATTTAGCCTATGACCAATTATTTTATTTTCGCATGACATCTTACCAAATGTCAATATCCTTTTGATTCTATAATAACAACCCTGAATTTAGGGGTAATAATTTTAACCTGTGATGCATTATTAGCTGAGCATCCCTCATTGTAGTGATCAGGAATCTGGGAGTTATTTAGGAAAATAATGGAAATCATTTGGACAACTTTTCCAACATGAAATTGAGAAAAATGGGATGCTTGTTTCAAGAATAAGAACAAATATATTTAATTTCATTCTATAGTTTTTCTAAAATGTTCATAAATTTTAAAAATAATTCAAGAATCACTTTCAATATTTAGGATATTTGATAATAATTCAAAAATTATTAAAGCATAAGAAATTAATTCAATTTGTAAATAAAAAAGTTCAAGTAAAATTTGAAAACTTAAAAATAATCCAAAACTTTTGCAACTCTATTAGTAACTGGTGCTACTAAAATCAAGTGGTATGTCTTTCCTTTTATAATACAACAATTCTATATTACTAGACACTTTAACCCGAAATTGAAAACCACCCTAACATGTCGTGATTTGAGTGGTGTGTAAAAAAAATGGAAGCAGTTCGAGAGGAGAGACCTCACCATTTAAAGCAAGACACATCGGGATAGTTTTTAATTTCGGATTGAAGTGTCTAGTGCTATAATATTTTTCTTTATAATATAGAGCCTTTTAAAGGTTCATATTTTAAATCTTTGAAGAGAGAGAGAGAGAGAGAGAGAGAGAGTTACACTCTTGCATCTAGCATTAGATTTTCTGATGTTGTGTAGTTTAAAATTCTTTTGAATTCTCTGTAAAAAAAAAAAAATTTAAAAATTAAAAAAAAAATTCAAAGAAAAAAAAAAGAGTTAATGGATCATATGAAAAATGGGAAAATGAGAAGGAGCATAGGATGCCTCAATTGGTTGCTTTTGGCAATGAGGAGTGTCTTTTTGAAAACATGAACTCTTGTGTGACCCACCATAACCACAACCCCAGACCCCATGTGAGTTGTCATGCTCACAGCCTTCTTAACCTTTTGTATACACATGTGAGTCACACGTGTCCAACTTATGGAAATGTTTGTAATTTTGTATGGGCTGTGTCCGTGACTTTTGCATTTGAGCTGTTCATCGAATGAAATGAATGACAGCAAAATTCATTATGGAACATGTTGTTGTCTAAATGAATTTAATATTATTTAAAAGTTTTGTTGTTTTTGGTAGAATTCAAAGTTTAGTGCTTTGCCAATGCTTTCTCACCATCCTAGTATAGTGGGGACTGTACGACACAATGATATATATGTGGGGATATATATAAATATAGAAATGATCTGCCGACTACTTTTGCGTCACTGTGGAATACATATATTGAAAACTGACCGTTAGATTAGATACTATGCATATGTATGTCAGACATGCCAAAAATCATAGTAATCCAATGGTCTGTTTCTCAGATATGTCACACAGAAAAATTGTAATAATTTTCAGCTATCAAAATTTTTTATAGTTTGTATTTCATATAAGATATGTTTCCTTAACACAGAGCTTTTACTTCTAATTTAACATGTAATTTTCGAAATCAAATCTGTCTTTAGTATTTTAAGAAACCGGATCGTTGGATTAAATATTATACTTATATACATTACATATTCCAAAAATTACATTGATCGAACAGTTGGATTTTTAGAAAACCAACTATGACAGTTTCGCACAATTTTTTAAAGTTTATTTTAAAACTGTGATATTTTTAAAAAAGTAGCTGTTGGATCAATGTGATTTTTGTCATATATGATGTGTACAAGCAGAATATCTAATTCAACAGTCGATTTCTCAAAATACCTATTGTACACTGAATTTTGCAAACTGCATATCAAATCATAGATAAAAACTATGTCATGGAAACCTGACCCACATATATGTGTTCAATTATGTGTTTAACTCATTGGAGGAGTTCATCATAACATGAGAATTCATTAATTATGATTAACTAAATAAATTTAATATTATTGAAAGGTGAGTGCATTGTCAAAGTTGCATGTATAACATGCACTACATTTTTTTTTTTTTTTAAGTTGTTCATATTAATTAATACTTAAAAGAATTTACTCAACGCTGACTCCATGAAAAGATTTTCCACTTATTGATAGATAAATACGAAGATTAATTATTCTATCTCATAAGTAAAACTAAGTTTAAGAATTTATTTTTTTTACCATGAGGGTAGTGTACATGTCAGGGGACCACGACTCAAGAATCAGAGGTCCTATCCTAAATTTGAGATTCCACTCCTTCACTATCAAATGTATGGATTTGCAGGTGGATTATGCATTGTGAGTGGATTAGTTTGGACCTAAATCCCGACGGCCGGCGGAAGTAGATTTAGGAGACATTCAGGTGGATTATGCATTGCGAGTGCATTAGTTTGGACCTAAATCTCGACGACTGACAGAAGTAGATTTAGGATAATGTCTCCGATAAAATTGGACTCATGATAATCCTCATTTGGACATTTGAAAAACGAAAAAAGAAAAAAAAAAACCTTCAAGAATTTTTGTTATTTTTTTTACTTTTGGTATATACTTGCACCTAAATTCATTGGTTAGGTCAACAAAAATAAAAAAACTCAAATATGTTTTGAATATTGATTCAGTCAACTTTTAACTCCCAAACTTTCCCACCTTAAAATGATCGAAGCAACTCAAGGGACTTCCTACTTTGGCTTCTTAGCTAAAATAGAAAGCCAAAACTCAAAAATCATATTTCAATAGGCTCGCTACTTCCCTCTCTATTTTAACTTCTCTTTAAAATAGAGCCAAAATCACTTCCTATTTACTTATATATTTTAAAGAATGTGTTTGAAAACACAAGTTTTATCAAATTATTTAATATTAATTTTTTAAGTTAAATTTTTAAAATTAATAAAATATTCTACTGTTTGCTAAAATAGAAAATATGATTGGAGTAGCTGTTTTAAAAGCGGCTCCCTAAAATAATTTTTAGCTAATTTAGGGAGTCACTTATATCAAAATTTAGAGAACATGCATGATTGGAGTTGCTCTAAACTACATGACATGTAGTATTATATAAATTATTATGAAGCATAACTAGCTCTATATATACACGTGTTCACAGGAAATAATATTATATTTTCTTATTATTTGTATGAGTTCAGTGCTTGTGTATATATATATATACATACACTTTGTTTCAGGTTCATGTCTGCGATAATCAAGAATTTGTGTTATACAGTTATAACAGTGTTTTTTTTAATTTTTTTGCATATTTTTGAAAATTAACCGTTGGATCTTTGCTCCTTTCATGTATATCATGTCCGCAAAAAATCACAGTGATCCAACGGTTGGTTTCTTAAAAAACCGACTGAAAAAAGGGTGACATTTTAAAGAACAAAAAAGCTACAGTTTTTCAAAGTTACATTTTTCAGAAACCAACCGTTAAATTACTGTGATTTTTTGCAGGCACGATATACATGAAAGGAGCATCAAATCTAACGGTCATTTTTTGAAAATATGCTCAACAAGTGGTTCTAGAAGAGGCCACCTCACCTTATATTAGCACAGCTCTCTTTCTCTCTATATGTACACTCTGTTTCAGGTTCATGTCTGTGATAATCAAGAATTTGTGTTATAAAGTTATAACAGTGTTTTTTTTAACTTCTTATTCTTTTTTTGGTCAGAATCTCACTCTCTCTTTTAACTTTACTACTCTTCCCCCACTAGATCAGATTCTCCACCCCACTTGCGTCTTTACCACAATGCGTGGATGGCTTTGGCAGTAGGTGCAGTTTTATGCACTGATTAAATTAATGGGAAAATTATCCAAAACTTTCTCAAATCTCTTAAATTTATTGAGATGTTTACACAGTGAAAATATTTTATCGAAAAGACAAAACTACTCCGAACACAGTGAAAACACTCTAGTATAGTAAAAATACCCAACAAAGTAAAAATACAAAAATATTGTGCTGGGTATTTTTATTGTGTTGGGTAATGTTATTGTGGTGGGTGTTTTCACTGTCAGGGTAATTTTGTCTTTTCGATGAAATATTTTCACTGTATAGACTATATACCTCTCAGTAAACTTGAGAAATTTGAGGGATTTTTTGGTATTCGCCCCTTAATTAATTACTTTATTTTTTATTTTTACAACAAAATTCTTATCTTGTTCCCCAAAAATTAATTGCATTCAACTGCGTGATGAAGCAGAATACTGAATACATTACTCTTAATACTAACACTTCTATCTTCATCAGAATACAATAATCTTCTGCGATTAATTTATGCGGATCACATGTGAATCTTACCATAATTTATTAGTTTTATTCAAAATTGTAACGCCATCTCAATTGACACGACTTTAGTTAAATGGGATATCTGATTGTTTCGTATTCTAATGTGGTAGATAGTCTGGTAATAGTAGATTACCATTAGATTAGAATAGTGTTTCTCATTCCCTTTATGTGCATCCGTGCCACTGCCAGTGAAGATTTCGGCTTTTGAAAACAGTTTGCTTTCCTGGGTTATTGTTTTCGATTCCTTAATATCCAATAGCATGGCACCTCAGTTTCTTAATTCAGTATGAGAATTTTTTAAAGGATTGATATGACACCTAATAGAAGAAAGGAAAATGGTGGGAATTCTCAATTCTCGTGTATATTCTTGAATAACCTACAATTCCTATTGTGAGTAAACGGAAATCCGAATAAAATCTCCTATTCAGAAGTGCTCTAGCAGAAAACATGAACAAAATCTACTTAGATTCATCAAAGATGATTTGCAAAACCAAAATACTGCTGGAAACAAATTTGCAACTCAGGCCACCAGGTTTGGTTTCCTTTTGCATCCTTGATATAATGCCCACAAGATATTCAACATACAAAGTAGCAAATACTAGCTGAGCAAGATCACCCTGGAAAATACGAAGATTGTCCTATTCAAGCTCCACAAAATTGTCAAAAATGATTCTCATTAAACAAAATTTAGTTCCTCTAGAGAGGAATCAATCTTCATATTCTACAAAGGCCTGCATAACAGGAAATTATGATTGGAACCATCTTCTAAGCTGTCTCGAACCTTGCTTTTCACTATCATTTTGGTCAGAACCCTGCTTTGAAAACTTGGATCTATATTGTTCAATCAGCATGTCAAGTTTATCCACCACATCTCGCCCTAAGGGGTCTTTATTCTTTTTTGTCCGTTTTCTTTGTTCTGAACTTTTCCAATCCTTCTGCTGTTCAGTATGATCTTGCAGCTTCCTCTTTTTCGGTTGCGCACCTGCTTCCTCCGAAGATTTTGACCTGCGGGCGTCAAATTCAGTACTTGCAACTTTACCACCATTAAGCTTCTTGTTTTCCTGGTGATTCTTTAGCTTCCATTTTGAGGCTTCTGGTTTTCCTTTAAATGTAGATTCGTTTGCTCTTCCTCTAGCCAGTTTATTCTTCTGCTTCTTGGCCACTTGGGGTTCTTCAGTAGCAGCTCCCTCAGGTACCCTATTTTCAACTTCATCTTCCTTACTGGGTGCTGAAGCCTTCAATGAGCTATTTTCACCTCTGGATTTCCGTTTCCTGGACTTCTCCTCTCTGTTTGGGTGAGCCTCTTGTGCATCTGAGTCAGCATGTCGCTGCATATCTGGAACATCACTGATGCCCTGATGCTGAGCTTGTAGTTTTTCTTTCCGTATTTTCAATATTTTAACATTATCAAGAGCAAACTCCACAATTGGGCGATGTTCCGGATCAAAAGTTTCTACATATAGCAGAAGAGTACATGTAATAAGAATTGAATGAAAGATCTACGCCTCAAGTAGGGGGGCAGAAATCGTGCCCTAAATAGGGGAAAGTAAATAGTAAAACAATTTCCAATGAGGAATAAATGCATATGAATTTTTAATTTCTGGCCAATGCTTAAAACAGTAGTAAGCCAAACTAAAAGTAGGACAATAAACCAAAATTGCTACCAACCATTAAATATCATAGAAAAACATGGAGTTCAACTTATTAATGAAATACGTTACCAGGATTGTTGTTAAGAACTCTCAGGGCCACAAGGGCATGTTGATGCTCTGTAAATTCAACAAAAGCAACTCCACGTGAATGGTTCTTCGTGACAACCATTCCTTTCTTCATATTCTTCAAGAACTTTATCTGCATGAGCAGTATCAAAGATAAGATCGAGGATAAATATCTAAATTATGTACAATATGACATTATGGACTGTAAACTGACACTCCTAATGTAGCTAACCTGTCGAATCACTGGGCTTTGCTTGGTAGCTCTTGAGGTAACTGCATCCATACAAATCCTGCCAAGTTCTTTTTCAGTCATGGACTTCGGTAAATTGTATATAATGAGTCTAGTCCTCGAAATGTGAAAATTTGGAGACTGAAGCTTAGTCATTTTTTGCGCTTGCAACCTGCATAGAATATCTAAAAATTGCTTCAGAAACTGAATAACCATAGATAAGGAATGGTCAAATTTTACAAAAATAAGCACAATATTTGAGCTATTGAATATTGAGAAGTATCATCAATGTCTTGGTGAAAACTGTCCTAAAAATACAGGTATTGCTGGGACTATCAAATTTCTCTCTTAGGTTTTCCCCGTTTTTATTTTTATATTTTTTCAAAGGCTCTCTCTGGATTCTGTTAGAAATCATAATTTCCAGCAGTGGATAATTCTATGGATGCCATATTTGCTTTTCCTCTTCTCTTCTACCCTCACATTCCTTACATATATTCCACAAAAATACTTACGTTTGACGCTTTGACATATCACTAGCAGAAACACCTTCAGCAGCCGGAGTCCCCTCAAGGATGAGACCTTCCTATTAAATATTTTTAAGAAATGAAAGTGGTAAATCATCCTGGAGGTAGAGATCTTCAATACCAATAAATCATGCAAACACAACAATACAACATGTATCCTCAGGGAAAGAGAAAACATGGGGACGGCCGGGCCGCCGGGGTGTTGAGGAAACCAACCTTTGCCAGGTAAAGGTTGCGGTGGTCATGATCTTCAATTTTGGTCTTCTGCAATTCCTTATCATGAGCTGATTTCTTGTCCAAAGCCTTCAAAACTGTCAACTGCCTACCTTTCAGGAAAATCCCCAAACCAGCTGTCACATTTGCTGCCAAAACTGCAGCATCAGCAGCATCCACTGACTTAAACTTTAAAAATCCAGTTCCTCTTGGTCGCCTGCCCACAAGCACAAGTTCATAAAGAATTACAGTGAAGGATGAGAAACAAGAAGGCGTAGATGCATGTTAAACAACATATTATTCATACTTGGTCACTTGATGAAGAACTGGGACAAAGGATTGCACTTCCCCAAATGCAGAAAAGCGTTGTTTCACTTCTTCATTCTCGATATCAAAAGCAAGGTTGCTTATGAAAATTGTTCTCTGCAAATCATCTTCTCCCTCTGCCACTTTTAGAGTTGTTAATTTACTTTTACTAGAGTTTCCAGGCTTAGTTATACCTGATGCTTTTGGAGACTCATCAGATAACTTGTTGGGTTCATCAACAGCCTCATCAAAATGTTGTCCCTTGTTTGTCTTAGGCGGAGTGGAATCATCATTTGGAGATGAAGAAATTCCTTTAACAGAGGATGTGATCAAGTTCTTAAGAACTTTTCTTGCAATGTCTGCTTCCTCATCAAAATCAACTTTGGTAGAGATGACTACCTCCTCTATTGAACTGGAGTCATCTGAAGCATTATTAACCCCGTGAGGGTGTTCACTTTTTTTATCAAAATCTGCATCGTCCTCCTCCAGATCATCACTACTACTATCACCTTCCACATCTCTTCCATTCTGTCGTCCTGTAAAAATCACAAGCTACCCTTCAGTAATATGTGGAGATATCATTCTCTATTTCAATAATAAAAGAAATTAGCCTCTGTGAATGATATGGTTCAACATATCAACACCAAACACAGGCCTAAAAACAATCTCGGGAAAAGTAGTCACATGTACTGAAAATGAGGTCCTGGATATAGTCAGCAATGTTCAAACAGTATGAAAAAAATCAGGGCACCACATTATCTATGACTGCTAGTTTTACAAGATAAATATTTCAAGAATATGAATAATAAAAAACTATCTAGCAGATGCACTGTAAGTGTTTTGTCTGGCAAGCAGAAAAGTTTTTCTTTTTTGAAAAGGAAAGATTAACATGTGCTCAGTTCCTCCACATAGCTGTTTCTTTGACAAAAGAGTATTAAGTTTCTTTATTAATGAAAGAGGGGGAACCTGTTAGATAGTCTAACACATAAAGCAGAGGAAAAGGGAGAAGAAAAAGTAACCTGGCAGGTGGTCCGATCCATAAAGAAGAATAGAAAAATTCTTTATACAGGATAGACCTATGGTTCCCAGTAAAAATTACCAACTAAAGCAATGCAGTTAATATCTATTTATCCAAAGTCGTCATTCTTACTAAACCCCTGCATTATTAAGGCCTTGTGTGGCCTTATTCCTCAAGCCTAAACTTTCTAGAAAAACAAGAAGAAAAGAAAACTATCCTTCTATGAGGCCTTGTATAAGCAAGATTTGAATATTGTCCAAAACAAAAGGTTGTCATATACAAAGACAGATCTTGCCCGTAAAGGAACATGTATAAAATGTATATGGAAACAGACACATGAGATGCAATTCTCAAAAGACCGTGTTCGTGTCGAAGTGAGTACTCTCCCCCCAATACCTTTACCTTGATTTCTCCAACTAGTAGAGAACATGAAAAATTAACTTTTCAACCATTCTCCAAATTATTGAAGAACAATGGCATTCAAAACTAACAAGTACAGACACCGAACTGAAAGCAACAGACATATAATGGGGCGTTAAAAGAAAATAAAACACAGTAAAGGACCAAAATTACCATCTTCTGAAGTTTCAACAGAATTAGCACCACTAGTATAAATTTTCTTTGGAACAGCCCAATCAACAGCAATGGGTCTTTTACTAAATTTTTGCCCATTGAACTTCTGGATGGCCTGAAAAGGGAAAAAAACAAAGGTAATAACAAGTGACACAAAGAACCCAAAGCCTCATTACTCTTGTCAACAGCATAAATCACAAACCGTACATTTTCTGCATCCTGTTTGCATGTGAATTTAACAAATGCAAAACCCTTGGATAACCTGCACAAGGCAAAACTAGTATTAACATAGAAAAATATGACATTCCATTGACAGAAAAAAGAAGCAGCATAACACTAGATAATAAGAATATACCCTGTCTCAGAATTATGTGGAATATATATATCCCACACAAACCCTGCTGATGAAAACATATCCTTTATCTCATTCACTTTAGCCTGCATTGATATTTAGTAAAAAAGTTTAGAAGTAAGGCTCCTCCCAGCTGGAAAATAGATGAAGTGATGTTACCATTCACATAAACAACCTTGAAAGGAAGATTTCTAATTATAAGTTTCCATTTTTGAGTCTTGGAGCCCTGATCCATGAATATGAAAGAAAAATGTTTAGACTTCCTCGAAAATAAATATATAAAAAAACCTATAAAAATGAATACCAACAAAACATGATCACCAGATCTCGTGTCTTATAAAAGAATCAAACCCACTAGCAGATTCATTTCAAGATGTCAAACGCATGTGGCATTTCTAAGCAAGTACAAACAGGACCAGGAAAATAGAAAAAACATGAGCGCTTTTTCTTTACCTTTTTTTTTCCGGGTTAGGGGAGTGGAGGAAAGGAAGCATCAATTTTAACGAAGCATAAGGTGATGAATATCAAGTAATAGAATCAACAGCAATGATCTAGTCCACATATGTTGATATAAGTTATGTCCACATACAGGCCCTATTGGAGGATACATATTTTGTAAAACTGACCCTTGAATTAGTTATTGTACTTGTGAATGTCATGCACGCCAAAAATCACAGTGATTCATGTCAGAATTTCAAAATATAGCTATGAAAAACTGTGACCGCTGAAAACTGTCAGTTTTCCTCAATTACATTTCTGAGAAACCGATAGTTGGAGCACTGTAATTTTTGGCGTACATGACATGTATAAGCATAGCATCTAATCCGACAGTCAGTTTTCAAAATATGCATCACTCAATAATCTATGGGCTTCATGTGGACATAAGCTTATATTAGCATATGTCGACTAGATCATTACTGATAGAATCAATATCTAACCCATATGACGCCAATTTTGAAATAACAAACAAGACAATCAATTTGAGTAAGGACTTCAACAGAACATATCCATATTTTGTCCTTCTCTTCCGAGTATTGAGTAGTCAAGCACAATATCATTTAATTTATTTTTCTAATATTTCCAAAATTCCAAAGTTCATTGATCCATATGCTTGTCACCCAGTTTTCCATAAATTCCTTGCATACAAAAAAGCCTTTCCCATCATGGTGAATTTCCTTTCTTTCTTACATAACCAAGCACAAAGATCATAAAATATGTTAGCCGGAAATATAATATAAATTTTTATAACAAAAGTCATAGTTGTATAGAAGAATATAAACTAATGGAACTCAGTCAATCAACAAAATAGATAATATTTGTACCATTCAGAACATTATAGAAACATTTCAACAGTTAAGCTTATATACTTTACCTCCCCACCCAGCTGGCGTGCCCAAATAATTCCCCCTTTTATCTCTTTCTGGTGTAACATTGCAACAGCAGCACGTGCTGATTTAACACTCATATAAAGTACAGCTGATGCATCCATTTTGCAACCCTCTTGAGCAAGACCTGATATAATGTCACATGTTTGTGGCCTTGTTATCATCCAAACCAAACAAACTATATGCACAAATGAGTACATGTAATGGTTCCAATTTATCTGGGAGCATTCCACTTGGAAAACCTTCTTCTGGCATCTCAGACTAAAGCTTTTTTTGGGGGCATCAAAGTGGAACTTGAAAGTATAAGCACTAAGTTAATGATTATACAGCCAATAAATTGGCATGATTCTCACATAACAACTAACAGACTACATGAGATGTGCAAGTGTAAATACTAAATTCAAACAAATATGAATTTAATCCTATTATTTCATAATTAAGTGATTACTAGGGATTCAAGTACAAGAAAAAAGCATGTTGAGCAAACCAAGCTGAAACACGGAAGTGAACTTTAAAAAAACATGGAATGTTCTTACCGTGGTGTTGAAACTCCTCTTTTGGAAGAGGATAAGTCACAGAACATACAGCACCAATATCTCTAGCGCGCTGGTGAACAAGCTCTGCCAAATCAGCATTAAGAAGTCCACCAAATATGACAGTCCTAGCAACCCTTTATAACATCAACAAAAATATATACTATCACTAAACAGTTTTTCAAAGAAAACCAGAGTTGTAACATAATCTAGTTCTTCTAGCATAATTGGGCAAAAATATAGAACATGGCTAAGAATGGTTAACTCGTGGACTCAACAACTCAAACTAAAAACATCAAAGTCAAGACCCAAACAATTTAGTCAAGTGTATATAACTCAAAACGAACTATAATTTAACAAAACCTTATCCAATATAATTGAAGACCTCGTCATGTTAATCCTCTTTGTTTGGCTTTACCTAAGACACTTGTTATGAAATATCCAGGCCAGATCCTGGGTCCAATAGCCAGATTGATGGCAAGTCATTCCCCAATAGCTTTCAAATCCTTACTAGTCGGGTGGTGAAAACAACTCAACTATAGATGTTGAGATTGGATCCTTTTTTACCATTCTACTCCATCAAAAGCGAGATCTTCCATTAATTTGGTCCCAACTAAAACATAAAGGAAATATTATAATAAACTGGATTCTAAAACTGGGGTTACAAAGCCCAAACACAATCAAATCAACCCAGTGTTCAACCAAAAACGATTTTACTACTTAAAAGTTAAAACCTTCAATGGACACACCCAGAAACCCGCAAACACCCATTATTTATGCCACAAGCCAAACAAAAACATTGTCCAACCCAATATTTCTCACCTTAAGCCATACCACAAATTCCCACCCAACAAACAATCCAGAATTATCACTGCCACAAACCAACTTCTTCTTTTTCTATTGCTTTGAAAATAAAAAATAAAAAACCCTAAAAGGATTGTAAAATACACTAATAGTGTACCACAAAACTACACTCTTATCACTAGGCACTAAAAATTGAGTCCATGATTTATGAAAATTTGAGTTCAATACCCCCAAAAAACCATTACATTTGAACACCGTGAAGCAACAAAAGAAATTATACAATCCCGTTCTTTCATGAGAAGACTCCAAGGTTTAAGTTAAATAAACATCTTTTCAATTTCCAATGGAGGCAATAGAAGCAGTTTCAAACTCAATACAACTTTGAGAAACTATGCCTTAAGAATGGATTTGAAAGAACTTCAAAAAATGGAGAACAAATTATTTGGTTGAAGTCTAACAAAGCTGGTATCAAATCGTAAAATTACGAACATATGAAAGCATCAGAGTTTGAAGCAGTGATCTATCAGCAATGGAACCGAAAAATCAAAGCTTTATCCATTGCTCTTGGCATTAGTGTTGGTTAGCTTGAAACATATAACAAATTAAGAACAAATGGGCCCTAGGGTAAGAAGTTAGGGGATCCACAATCATATCTGAAGGCCCATGCCTGCCACTTTGACAAGCCCATATCCTGAGAATAGAAATCAACATAGCGAGAGATTTTTTCACAGAAGCTATTGGAAATCGTGAAAAGAAAAAGGATTCCAATACTTACAAACCCTGCTAATGGATTTTTTACCCTCAAACATTTTTAGAATCCTTCAATAACTCCTTTATTGACAGGGAAACTATTAATTTGACATATATATTATTACACTGCATTACCAAATCCCATTTTGATGTGATAGCCTCGGTAACACTTTTAAGTCAAAGAACTTGATAGGCAGATGGCTAGCCTTAATTTCTCATCAACGTCCATGTGAACCTCCTTGTTAGACCAATCAGTGAGTGCAAGTGAAATAAGCACTAAAAGTGCCATAGAAGTGCCATCTACACCAAACAAATGCCCTTCATCTCCTCAATCCTCCTACGGCTATAAGCTCAATCTAGCAGAAACTCTAACCCAATTGTTGGACTCTCATGCATTGTCAACTTTAAGTTTAACCACAAAAAAGAATGTCAGTGTCCAAAATTAATATCAGTCAAGGTATGAGTTTTTTTCCTCCCTTTCCCACCTAAGTAGAGACCACCAATAAACCTGAGCCCCTTATTGCCAGAATCTATAACCCCATCAGAACTTCCACAACTGAGCCCATAGCTTTAGAGATATGGAATGGCATGTCATGCACTTATTCTCTACCACAGATTCTCTTACCCGAAGGCCACGATCTCTAAGCCATTTACTTTGTTCAATGTTATAACCACCCCCCTTAAATTCCAATAATATTAGGATAACTGGTTTCTTATCAAACAAGAAAAACCCTAAATGTAAAATCATTTACTTTTTTTAACAAAACATCCACCACCATTACACTTACAAGGAATAAAAATAGCAGTTATTATCAAGAAAGCACAATGCTACATTGACACACAAGTGAGTCTTGTGAAATAAAAAATTTTGTACAAATTTTTTTATAATTTATTGTTATTGGGTAGGAATGTTAAGATTATTCAGTCTGGATCCCCATTAAAGAAACTTAAAAAAATAAAAAATAAAACAAAAAGATAAAAATAAAAATGGATGATTATTTCATAAACAACAGTAGAAATCACTCTCTGAGAATATTTTTATGGGAACTTATTTAACTTATTATGTGAGGTGCTATTGCTTTTGGAAAATGGCATAAATCTAGACAATCATGAAGATACTAATAAGAGATCAAACTTAAAAGGGCATTAGGAATAAATATATAAAGTAACAAATTTTTTTATTTCATGTTCAAGGCTCTCATAACCAAAAGTACACCTAAGTCACTTGAAAGCTCAACAAAATTTGAGAGAAGACTCAGTACCTTTGCTTTTCTGAAGAACCCCCAGTTTTGGCTGGATCATTGCAAAGTTTTGCTGCTTTTCTAGGTTCCACAGGTTTATCTAGATGTTTTTAGAACATCAATTGAAAATAACCAAAAGTTAAGACAAGAAATGAATAAAATATAAACATAACTTGATCGGAATATAATAATGATTTGCAACCTATTTCTGGCAAGTTTGAAGCCTGTTTATGATTGACAACCCCAGAAGTAGAACTTTCCTTGTCATTCTTTGTCTTATTGATATCATCAGAGTGAACTCCTAAACACAAAAACCAATATGAGATAAAGTATAATAATATAAAATGAAAATAATATAAACACAATTTGATCGGAACATAATGATTCACAACCTATTTCTTGCAAGTTTGAAGCCTGTCCATGCTTGACTACCCTAGAAATAGAACTGTCCTTGTCATTATTTGTCTTAGCGATATCATCCGGGCGAACTGCTAAATACAAAAACGAATATGAGACAATATTTAGCAACAATATGGATATGTGTATGCCTTTGAGTTAGGCAGACGAAATAGAATGGTCATGGTATGCTTTAAGTCCACAGCTAAACAAAGCCATATCAACCTTGATTTGCCTTCCCTCGGCGCTGCTCAAGGGGAGTTCGATGCATGGCATATTTGACTCCAATTTTCCGACCTCCAACAGATGAACCATTTTTCAGCTCAATAGCACGGTTAGCATCTTCTGTAACAGCACTACAAATGGATGCAAAAATGGAATGTAAAAATTAGGGAACATTTGCTAAATGAGAGATTAACAAAGAACCATGGTTAACCTTGGTATTTTACATTTCAAATTTCCAGTACATGTTTGAGAAGGAATGTGAATATCCAGCTTAAATAATGCAATTACATTATACTGCAAATCTGCAATAAAGCTTGGAAGTGTTCAGAGAAACACAGTGCAGTCCTTGAGAATAACATTCTCAAATAACATTTAATAGACTCATCATGTAGACATTAACCCCATGATGTTATGTATCAACCAAAACCCATATGTATCATTTGGGTAGGCCCCAAACCAGAAATACAATACAGGATGAAAAATGGTGGAACCTCGTTGACTGTTTTAGTCCTCATGTTTCTACAAGTTTCATTTAATCTCAGTGAGTTCTAGCAATATGTCTTGCCCATAAGAAACTTTTTGTATGAAAAGAAGAATTTTACAATTTTTTTTACTTTTAAGTTTACGTTGTTATTGTTTATTTCGTAGATGTACTTTTTTAAACCTAAAATGTTATCTAATGTTAGATTTGCTTAATTGGATAATTTTCCTACAAAAATGTTTGCTAGCTAATCTAAGTATAGAAGGATGTAGCGTATAAAAAAATACCCTTAAGTGTACCGAAAAATATCAAACTAAACTATATCAAGAAAAAAGGCTGCGTCAATTTCAAATGTACAAAATTTTTAACCTTCAATAAGGAAAAGAGAAAAAAAAAATGCAATTTCCCTAATGGCCTAGTTTAACAGGATTTTTGAAGGCATAGAATTGAATACTGCTAATATTAAGGAAAAGTTCTTCTGTATGCTTTTCCTATAGGTTTCTCCAAATTGGATTGAAGAGAAACGTACTTTTTTAGATTGTTGTGCATTGTAATGGTCCTCTTGTGTATACTTCCCATGTATTTGGCTTTTGGCCATTTTTGTGATTAATACATTTACCTTTCATTATATATATATATATATACACAATGATGAGAATATGACATTTAGTCTAACTCTTTAATATCCAAGAATTATGTGATGGTGTGATGGACAATCACATTAGCGAATTAGTGCCCATTACAAGAAATAACATTTTTTCTTTATTTATTTAAAAAATTCTAATGCATGTACTCCATTAATCTGGATTTTATTCAACATTCATGTATTATTTAACTCCATTGTTGTGTTTTGGCTGATATTGAATCATATAGTCAATACCAAGTCATATAAGGGCCCATGTGTACTGAAATTGACACCAAAACCCAAGAACATGATTAAGCTCTATCCCCCTACTCCATAGAGCATAGAAACCAAATATTTCCAGATATTCTGACACAAATAAAAAAATGCTAGTTTCATAGATAGTTATCACAACCAAATGACACTTTCCATTTTTCAAAAAGGTTGAACAATAATGGATAATAAACTTTATGAAAAATTTTGATAAGCTCGCATTTTAATTGTACATAAATATCTAAAGGTTCTTTTGGATTCAAATATATATATATAAGCAATCCTTGATTTTTTGAACAAAATCAGACTCTAAGCATGTAATTTTTTCACAATTTTTTTCTTAATGGTATCATGTTAACTCATTTCTACGTCAGAAGGTAGATCTTGTGAATTTAAGGCACTCAACAATTAACAATTGCTAAGGGATTGATATTTTTTTTTAAGAACTGTGAAGAATAACTGGTACAACAGCTAGGTAACCTGAACTGGAAAGATGAAGAAAAAAAATTCAACCAAAATAAAATGAAAATTATATGATCAACTTACAATTGTACAAAACCAAAACCACGGTGTTCAGTTGACCCTGTGAACATGGAACAAAATAAAGAAATAAATTATAACATTTTATGGAATTCGTTAGAAACATAAATAAATTCAAATACTATAGATTCATTTGCAAACAAGAAAGGAAAAGGAAGAGAAAAAAGCCTTTGGTACAATTAATCTCAATTAAAACAAGCCGTTTAACCTCTTTTATCTCAAGAGGCCGGCGGGCCGGCGGCTAGGGGATGGGGGGGTAGATGAAATTGGATCTCTCTCTCTCTCTCTCTACATGTGCGTGTACATGCATATTACACACCAAAAGCCACTAAATAGGTCAAAATCATACTCAAACAGTTTGTTGCAGCCATGAATCCATACATAAAAACGTTCTAACATTAGAAAACAAGACAAACACGTGCTGATCTTCCCAAAAACACCAAAATTTGATGGCAATGGAATTTGGATATAAAGTAAGACAAATTCATAATAATTAATGTATAGTTGAAGTCTAAAGAAAATTATCAAATTAGAAGTTTGAAAGTTTATCTTTCTTTTCTTGCATGCACACATATAACTATACATGTATTTGTAGCTCAACTCAACAAAGCGTAAACCCAACGGTCCCAACAACATGAGTATGACGACTCAAATCCTTCACCGCAATTTAGCTTTATCTAGGACCATTTCCTTCATTAAATCATATGTTATTATGCTTTTCTCACCGCCTCAACCCACAATATTTAAATGCTTTCCTCCTGTCTTGGTAGCACCTCCAACTTGAATTAGATTTCCCCTCAAAGGTGCATTCAACAATCTACTCTAAACATGACCAAATCACCTCAAATGTCATTCCCTCATCTTTTTATCAATTGGTGTCACCTCTAGCTTCTAAAGAATGCATTCATATCTTATTTTCATTCATCCATCTCAGCATCCTCATTTAAATTACACTCCTTTGCTTTTTAACCGACAGTTTCTTGATCGCACAACATTTTGTACTGGCCTTATAGTTGTCTCATTGAATTTTCTCTTTATCTTGATAGGCATTCTACAATCACACTATTCCAAAAGCACTCCTCCACTTTATCCATCCCACTCTAATTTTCTAAGAAACATTGTCTTCAAGCCCACCTATCCTTAAGGATAATCAATCTACGATAACAAAAATAATCTCTTTTGTTCTGTATTCTTCTTCTTCCTTTTCTTTTCTTTTTGTTTTTTTTTTCTTTTTTGTGGGGGTTGGTTTGGGGTGTGGTGTTATCTTTTGGCCATCGTTTCTCACAGCTCCCTCATTTTAGTTCCTAGTTTCACTAAAATTACATTCCATATATTCTGTCACTTATGAAATCCTAAAGTATCTCCATAGTTCTAATTTAATCCCAACTACATTTTATGAAGTATATCATAAACACACACCATTAGAACCCTTCCCAAATATACCTAATCAATTCATCCATGACTAGAACAAATAAGATAAGGACAAAATGTTAACCCTTGATGTAAGCCTATTGTAACTGACAACTCACTTATCTGTCCTCTTATTGTAATCATGCTAGTTACAGCATGATCACATCAATAAATATATATGAATGTATATGCATATACATGCACGGGTGTGTATAATACTATGCGAGTGTCTGACATGGACCATCAATAAAATGCCATGGCCTAAGTCCAAATTTAGCAACAAATCATAGAAGCTCAATATAGCCGCTATTAATTAAATATACACTCAAATTCCAGTCAATCAGTTTTTTTTTACAACATCAACGTTTCTGAATCATAATAACCTAATAGAAAAGCTAAATTCATGTAAAATCGTCTTCATATGAGTTTCAGCTCACCTTTCTGTGTAACCATGAAACAACGCCTAAGTGGACCGACATCACTGAAGGTTTCTTCGAGCTGATTCATTTAAAAAAACGAAAGGAAATACAGTATTACTCCATGAAACGATACCGAATTAAACGACGGAAACACTCCATATGGTTGCCGAGAAAACGAAGCATTATACCAAGAACTTCCACTCAACTTCCAAAGGAACAAAAAGAAATATTCCAAAGTTCATTTTCTTTTCCTTCCCGCAGCTTTCTCGGCAACCAAACGAAGAATTAGGAATGAGAATGATCTGTATTAACTTCGAGCATGAGAAGAATACCTGAGAGTTCGTGAAGGAGTACGACAAGTTGTTGACGAACACCGTTGCACGACAGTGCTCGCTTTCGCCTTTCCCTTCGTGACCGTCCTTCGCTCCTCTCTTCTTCCCCATCTCTGTCTGGTGTCTGCTGAGAGATTGAAAGAAAGACGATAAACCTACTATCAATTTCTCGGTAGTGTGTTTATATGGAAACGGGTCGGGTTGGTTATATTGCAATACGGCTAAACGGGTTGGGGCTGTAAGTTGGGCCGTTGTGGGCTGTGTATAGGCAAGGCAATGGGTTGGGTAAGGATTTGGGCCCAAATGATGCTCTTGGCCTAGACCAGGTGCACAAGACGGGCTCTAGGGCACCAGTGTCTGATATTTTGATTAGATGGATGGGTTATATTGAAAACTATGTCTTATGACCCTCAAAGTTGCATAAAAATGTCTTCTTCTAAGCCCTTGCCATTATTTTATAAGTGGTGTATAAAGAGAGAAGCAAGTTGTTCAAGTTTAACTCGATAAATTAGTGAGCTCAAATATAAAATTTAAGTTTAATTCGTTTATCTTATGATCGAGATCAAATACATTTTTAATCTACCTGCATGTGTTCAAATAGTTTACTCATTTAAAATATTAATGAAGTTATTTAGCGGAATAATACTTTGTTCGGAAGATTATTGAGTTTAAAAAAAAAACCGTTTAAGTTTAGTTCATTTATTTTATGAGTGAGTGTGAATGAATTTTCTATCAAACTCAAACCAATTATCGGATACATGCTACTAGACCAATAGGGGGTGTTTGGCAAACTTAAGAACCTGGACAGATGGGAATAAGTCTGTCTAGTTTTTATTTAGTACTGTTTGGTAAATACATTTTTTATGTGTAAATCTGTTCAATCGTGTTTAGAAAATAAAACATAAACACAATTTTTTTCAAACCAACTATAAACTAATTTGTATAAAAACTATATAATAAAAAAAAAAATTTAAAACTGATCAGATCTAATTTTCAAAGTTTCCAAACAAGCCCATAGATTATCGGAAAAGTCAATTGGCTGCCGAAGAGTATTTATTTATTTTTTAATTGCTGGAATTACAAAAGAGGTTTCAAACTTCACAAACTTCGAGATAGCTCTATCCACAAAATATATATTCAATTAATTAGTCAAGAAAGATGGGAATGGTAAAAGAAAAGTACAGTTTGACATTTGAATGAAGAGTTGAAATTTCCAACTATATAAGAACATCAGTATTATGATCATTTATGAGCCTACCCAGCCCCCAACTATTCAAAGAAATCATATCTCCGGATCACACCCACACCAGGAAAGAGGAGAGAGTGAGAGAGAATGGATGATATAAAACATAGGAGGGTCCGTAGCAACGGGATTTGGATGCACGTAGCAGAGAAAGGAGAAGGACCTGTTGTTCTGCTCATTCATGGATTTCCTCAGCTCTGGTGCTCATGGAACCACCAGATTAACCACTTGGCTCAACACGGATACCGTGTCGTCGCACCCGACATGCGAGGCTATGGTGATTCCGATTCTCCTCCGGATGCTACCTCCTATACTATTTTCCATATTGTTGGAGACCTCATCGGCCTCCTTGATGAGCTCGGAGAAGAGAAGGTAAATTTTCCTTACTTTGAATTATGGGTTTATACCTTATTTTAAAACGCATATTTACATTTTATTTTCAAAATACTAGTAATGATCTGACCGTTTGATTCGATATCCATTAAAAATCATAATATTCAACGGTTAGATTTTAAGAAATATCATTATAAAAAATTGTATTATTTAAAATTAATAAAAATTATAATTATTCATTACAATGATATTTTTCAAAAATAAATCCTTGGATAATTCCGACTTTTTTCATACATGACAAACATAAAAAAAAAATATCTAATTTAACGGATTATTTTTCAAAATATTCGATCTAAAATGGTATTTTAAAAATGAAGTACAGACATAGATGTCAAAATAATGTACAAGGGAAACATAACCCATGATATATGTATGAAAACTACTATATATTACTAAAAAAATAATTGCAAGTATATTTACAAAAATAAATAATAAAAAAAACCTATAAATATATTATAGTGAATTTCTAGAATAATATAGGGCTAGGATGAATTTCAAATATTACCAACTCACCACTTAGAAGAGGTTCCTTTTAATAGGTCTAGAATCTATATCAATAAAGTGGGTCGGTTCGAAGACTCCATTTATTTCTTCGAAGGCAGGAGATACTATTAGACCATAAATGCTGATTACTATTGAAAGCAAAAAAGAAAATAATGAAAATAAATAAATAAAAATTATCATATATATATATATATATATATATATATATATATATATATATCAAGTAAAGAACTTGCTATTGTTAAATATTCATATTTATAGTATATTAGTAAATTAAATTGCAATATTTAAGTATGGGACAAGTTCTTCTTACCAATATCTTTACCATCTGTTTTTAAAACACTTAAATAAATTGACTATTTTGGGAAACTAATCGTTCGATTTGATACTCTTCTTATACAAGTCCTACCTGCCAAAAATCGTATTGATCCAATGGTGAGATTTTTAAAGATCTCATTGTAAAAAACTGTGATGTTTCTAATTATAATAATTCTTACTGTCACATTTTTTAGAAACTAACCGTTGGATCACTGTGATTTTTGGTATATATTATATATATAAAACAAGTATTAATGTGTTTTAATTTGAGCAGGCGTTTGTCGTAGGCCATGATTGGGGTGCGGAAATTGCATGGCACCTGTGCCTATTTAGGCCAGATAGAGTGAAAGCACTTGTTAATTTAAGCGTTCCTTACAGGCCTAGATCCCCAGAATCAAAACCCATTCAATTCTTTACCAAAATATTTGGAGAAGGTTTCTACATTTCTCAATTTCAGGTAAGAATCTCAAGAACTGGTGCTGCCATTTTAAAAATCTTGTGGAGCCTCTTAATTATAGCCTATGTTACTCGGACTTGGGTACAGGTATTGGATGATTCATCTGTTTTTCAAAAAATTTATACTGATTTGAAATATTCAGGACGAATATATACCTTAGAGCAACTTCAATGGTGGGATGTTCAAAAGTGGATTCAAATTTAAAAAATGAATCTGAATCCAAAAAAATGGATCCAACCATTGAAGTTGCTCTTATCAGGTGCAAGTACTTTCAAATAATAGGAGTAACATAAGTTATAATATTGGGCATATAGTAGTGTTTTTTTTCACTGTTTGCATGCTTCTATATATATATATATCTATATATCACAGGAGCCAGGAAGAGCAGAAAAGGCATTTTCTCAGTATGACTGCTTAACAGTACTGAAGAAGTTTTTGCTGATCAACGCTCCTGATCTTCTCATTGCTCCTCCCGGCGTTGAGATCATTGATTTTCTTCAAACCCCATCTTCATTGCCTCCATGGATCACTGAGGAAGAGCTCCAATTCTTTGCTAGCAAGTTTGAAAAATCTGGATTTACTGGGGCCTTCAACTACTACCGTTCCATGGATCTGTAAGATAATACTTCACTTTATGAATTAAAATAGGGTCATTAAACAAAGTATGGTGAAAATTTGAGCTGTCACCATTTGTCTTTTAATGTATGATGAGATTTGGGGGGGTGTTAAGCAAACTTAAGAACCTGCCAGCAGAGGATAAGCATGTCTGGTTTTTATTTAGTACTGTTTGGTAATTATATTTTTTCCGTAAATCAGTTCAGTCCTGTCCAGAAAATAAGACATAAATACGGTTTTTTTTCAAACCAACTATAAGCTGGTTTACATAAAAAATTAAAAATCATATAACATAAAGATATCAGAACTGACGAGATCCAATTTTCAAAGCTCCCAAACAAGCCCTTGAAGTCATAGCAAGTTACCAAGCCAAGAGGTACACTGTAGTGGCTGTCCCCACAATTTATAGCGCCTATGGCAATTTTTTTTCTTTATTTTTTTTTTTTTTATGATAGTGCCATATATGCAGTGTATATATGGTCATTTTCAGTTTCTTGTTTTTATTTATTTATTTTAATTATAGATTTTTGATGCCATGAATGCAGGAATTGGGAGCTTCTTGGAGCATGGCAGGGTGCGAAAATAACAGTTCCAACAAAATTCATAATAGGCGACAAGGACGTAGGGTTTCGATCATTTAAGATAAAAGATTATATAGATGGGGAAGAATTCAAAAGCCTTGTACCTACCCTTGAAGTAGTTGTCATTGATGGGCACCATTTTATTCAACAAGAGAGAGCTGAACAGGTTACCAATGAAATCCTATCCTTTTTTAAGAATCAATCTCTGACGTAATAAACGCATTTTATGCGTTAAATACGAATAAAAGCGCATCGATATCCACTTTCCAGAAGAATTCTCAAGTTGGAACATATTAATATATCAAAGTTTATTGATAGTCATTTGTTAGTAAAAGTTAAAGTACGTGTATCAATTCCCATTTTTTAGTCTTTTGGCTAAAAAAATGCAATATATGAAAGCTTTCGATAATTGTTGATGGATAAATTACTTTGTTCTCGAGTTCCTATTCAAGGCAAGTTAGGATGCCATATTGATGTTGAATTGTTCTATTGTGTTTTCTCTGTGTTATTTGAAATGGGTCCATTTTAATTTTTGTAACAGTTGAAATTAAATGAGTTGATTTTGCTAAATGACTGAAGATCAATCTTATTTTTTGAACTTTTATCATCATTTGTATTGGTGGATTCGGTTTCTGTCTTAACTCTATTTAAGAGCGAGTATTTGTAAAATGAAGTGATTCTATTCTCATGCGATCAAATGTCAAAAACTCTTGTTGAAAATAACCAAGCATTGGCCTTGAAATTGTTCCCTTACAAAATTTTCTTTGAAGTTTCCTTGTTCAATATGCCCTTTAATTTTTATACGAAAGCTTTAGGATTTTACTCCATTGAGAACTACTACTTTGATCATCACTTTTCTCCTCAAAATATAGCAGTTGTTGTGATAATGTCATATCTACATAAGTGATATAAATTTATTCCAGCCAAATATTATAAACTTACTCCCAAGTCCCAACTCAACCTCCAAGTACTAATAAATGAATATCGATACACTTTAAATATTTATTCAAATTCGAAAATTTTCATCTAAAATTAAAAACCCATACCATGCCATTAAATCAACAGACCATTAACTAATTACTGACACGATTGTTAATGTAATAATACAATATATATATATATATATAGGGACAGGTTTCCCTAACCATTCTTTTTACCATTATTTCTATTATTCGTTTTCAAAACACCAATGTAAGTCGAATATTTTGAGAAACTGACCGTTGGATTATATATTCTGCTTATATATATCATCTATGCCAAAAACTACATTGATCCAAAGATTAAATTTTAAAAAATCTCACATTAAAAAACTGCATATTTTTAATTATAATAATTTTTCATAGTGGCATTTTTAAGAAACCAACCGTTAGATCACTATAATTTTTGACATACGTAATGTATATAAGTAGAATATATAATCCAACGGTCAGTTTCTCAAAATATTCGACCTACATTGATGTTTTGAAACGAATGGTAGATAGAATGGTTAAGGAATCTGTCCCACATATATATATATATATATATATATATATATATATATATTAGCACAACAAAATACATTAGAGGCATAGGCAAAGTGGTGGTTCCTTGATCATTTTTTTCAAAATTTTTTAAGGTTCATACAAAGAAATTAGCATTACAAAAAGTGGTTAAATTTGTCACTTTAAAAAGAAAGTATGCATCTTTAATCCCCATTGTGGGATACATCCTCATCTCATAATAAAAACAAACGAGAGAGAGAGTATTGAGACAAAATGCTTCCTAACTTTGGTGTCTCAAATGGGACCCACAAAGCATTATCCAATGGGCCCCAGCCATGTCATAGCTTACATCATCAAGGGATGGAAATAGAACTCAAATCACTCATCCCCATTTAAGCATCCCATCGAATCAGTTTTAGTTTGATTCTAACGCTAAGGTGGGACCCACACTTCCTCCCATACCCACAACTTCACTCATCCTGTAATCATTGTTGCCACGTGTCATAGTTTCTTCCTTCTTGTCAACTAGCTAATTAACCTAAGTCTTGTTTGGATTTTTTTTTAATAAAATTATGACTATTATATTATATTATATTATTAGTAAATGGGATTACCGACTCAGGCTTACTTTCTGATTACAGTTGGCAATTGCATTTAAATATTTAATTATTTGGAATTAGTTTAATAAACTAAAGTTATGTTGAGATATTTACTAATTTTATAATATAATACTGCTGTTTTTAAAATCCTCCTATGTGGAGGCCCTTATTTCTCTTTAATGAAGTCTTTCATTTTTTTTTTCTTTAATTTTTTGACATACCATGTTATTACTTCTTTTTCTTTTTCTTTTTATAAATAATGTCTGTTCTGCCTTGAATATATAAACATAAATGAATATGTATCTGTCAAAATTGAAAAAATAAATAAATAAAGTAATCGAACACTGATGAATGAGAAAGAACATCAAACTTGCATATATATATATATATATATATATATATATAATACGGTATATACTACACTTCTATTTACCATGTTATAATCCACACTCCATTCTCAAACGCACAGTTTAAGACATGTGATTCAAGCTAGATGTTGTATCGTCCACGATTAGATAGGCTTAGATCTGATACCATCCTATCGCTCCCCTCATCTAATAAGATAGTATCTGTATTGGGTTATCTCTCATTGTTCTAAAATAAAAGATGAGCCTCTAAGTATATATATAGTCGAGGTTTCTTCCTCAACCATTAAGTATTTTAGGATCAAGTTCTTACAGTATTTTAGGATCAAGTTCTTACATATATAGTCTAGGTTTCAGCTCTCATTCTTAATTTTAACTAGTAAAATCCATTTTAATATCTTGATCCTTAAATTTATAAAAAAAAAAAAAAAAAGGGGGGGGGGGGGGGGTTGACAAGACCCATATAAAGTCCTCTACCTAAGAGAAAGACTTTATGCCTTAAATTCATACAAAATCCCATAAAAAATTAAGAGGGAGCTCCTCTATACAAGGATGAGGGTGTACTCATCCTATTGAATATACCCATATTAAATTTTAATTTCCACTAGTCCTGCGTGCCGGCCCTGGGCATGCCTAATGGGGCCATGGCATTTATATTTAACAGAGTTTGGTGTAAATGACTCAACCATAGGTCCATCCAAAATAATTTTAAATTTTAATTTATACTAAGGTTTTATTGATTTAGACACTCCCTATTCTTCTTGAAAGGAGACAACTGGATATACCCTCTTCAAAAGCTCCAGCAAGGATTCTCACTAGCTCTCTCTAGCTCCAATCGATGGCAATTTTCATGAAGTTTGTATAAATATAGTTATACCTATTTGTTAATATTAAGAGAGTTCAGAATAAGGGTAGATTTCTATTGTCCGGTAAAAAACAAATTTATGGTATTGATTGTATGTATATCTAATAACGCGCATAATCGACAGCAGCTATAATTTATTTTGAAAAGGAATTTTCATTTGCAATGTCCCACTAGTACTAATCACTTTTGTTAGCCAAAATAACAATATAGTTAGGAAGAAATAGACTTTTTTGTTCTTTTTTATAAATATATTTTTTATGTTAAATCACCAAATTTATTGATAATTTAATACTATTGTGGAGTAGGCGCGGTGAATTTAATCTCAATATCTTTAAAAATAATTTAAAAAAAAAACTATATCTATTGATTTGTTATTTCAAATATTGATGAAGCATATTTGATGTTGCCACTGGTTCTAATAAAGAATATTTGATCATCTATTCTGGCTATTGCCAAGGCCATTGAACATTCTTGTGGAGTGCTTTTATACATTTTTTCCCCTAAAAAAAAATAAAAAGTCATTTGATGTAGTTAAGCATTCAGAATCAAACTTGGCAGTACTAAGGGTTCATCTTGATTGATAGGAAAAAGGGCAGTAAAAGGTAAAATAAAATTGCTTTCCATCATTTTTTGTTTGTTTTGCAGAAAAATGGTTAAGTCTCACCATTAACTCTTTCTTATTTAAAAAAATAAAATAGGAAGAAAATTTTATTTCATGGACTAGGCATATGTACATGGCAAAATAGAATATTCAATATTTTATTACGTGATTAGTATGTGATGAGATAGTTATGTCTTGTTGAACATATATGCCTCGTACATACAATAAGAATATGGAATCTCTGCTTAGGCTTGGATATATATGCTTGGGTTATGTGTCATCATCCGGATGCTCTGCTTTCTCACTTTTAATGATGTGCAGATGATTTAAATCATGACGCATCACCCAAGCACCAAAAAACTCAAGCAAAAGATTCTTGTCCATAAAATAGTTGTGTCTTGTTTGACGTATATGACTAACACAGAGAATAATTTCTCAATGAAAAGAGATGACAAAAGGATGTGCATTTTCCATTTTATGACTAACAAAGTTCAAATTTTGCATCATAATATTCATTTTTAAGAAGTGTAGATACACCATGCACCTAAGCTATAAGAGTGGTGGTTGCTAATATATGAATTGTTATTTTCTTTTATCTTCTTTTTTTAATGTGGTGGTATATACAATTTTAGGTAGATTTAAGTCCCTTCATCCCAATTTTTATCCAAGATTTTATTCAAGAAATCTATTGGGCATATGAGATACACAACATGAGGTAGCTCTCTCATTTTCCTTAAACCTTTCCCACCCTACTGAAGGTAAAACTCAAAGCAGAATCTCTAGTACAACCACCAAGAAACTTTACCAACAGATTAACTACCATCTTCACCAATTATTATTTATTAGCAAGATCAAATTTTGAACTCTTTAACATTTCTTTTTTTAAGAACAAAATTTACTAAAAAAGAATAGATTGGAGCATTTGTCACATGCATAGTTTGGAATACATTTTTGGAACAATTTTTTTTTAGAATAAGTAGCATTTTTCATTTAGATCGAATATATGGCAATATTAAATAGCAATATTATTTTACACATGTTTATGTCAAATTTTAGAAACTTAAAACTGCAGCCATTTAATTTCCACTTTCTTCCCCATAAAGGAGACGTGATAAATGTGGTACAATAGTACAGCATGCACATTTTGGGAAGACTGTGAAAGCTCGTTGCCTATATGTCGAGGGTTCCACGCGTGGCCTAAATTAAAGGTAAGCCCCCCCCCCTCTCTCTCTCTCTCTCTCTCTCTCTCTCTTCTCTCAAATGTGATGGTACACTATTGTGTTAGGACGACTTTATAAATTTTATATTTATTATAAAATCAAAAATCACGTACCCATTTTAAATTGCAGAAAAAAAAATTAAGAAAAGAAAAAGAAACTATGATTAATGGCATTTTTACAATATATATATAGAGTTTTTCTCTTATCAACAAATGCTCATTTTCTTTTAAAATCAGCAAAGAATTTGGGGCGTTGGATTGAAGACTTGCGGCCAAGATAGATTCACTTAAAATACCCGTAAAACAGAGCCGACCCGCATGAAACCAGCCCTGGCTCTGAAGCAAATGGTTATCTTCCTCACATATTTTCACCTGCAACAGATTTACCAAAATTCCTCCCAACTATTTCAAAATGTAAATAACCTTTAAATAATCTCTTAAAAAACCTTAAATAATTTTATTTTAAAACCTTGATTTATTTTTTTTCAAACTCCAAAACAATATGCCACGAAAACTGCCGTGGCTGGAGTTGCCATGGCCGGGGCTGCCATGGATGGAGTTTACGGTGCATTTCAACACAGCCCCAGCCATTTTACTCAAAACATGAACTAATCCTCTCAAAATCATATAAACCTTTTCCAGAGATTTAAATATATTCACAAATCATATAAGCCAACCTTGGATCACCACTAAAGTGCAAGATTAAAGCTCACGATGAGCAACAATGGCTGCTATTCACAGCAACCTTCATCTCAAACCAAACTAAAATAAAAATAGCCCATCTCAATTGATGATTATATTCCTTACAACTAAAGCTCTCAATAAGAGAAAATTCAAATGCAAAGATCATAACTCAAATTGAGACAACCATGGCTGTCGTGAGTTGTCTTCTTCACACATAAGACTGCCAATACCTTGTGTTTTGATCAAGAGGTGACTATTACCAAGCGATGCTGGAGATTAACTGCTTGTAGTCGTACAGAGTCAAGCCACAGCACAAGCAGTTTCTTGATGGGTCCTAGACTGCAATAAGATGAGGTCAATTGCAGCCAGAAGGATTAACTTGATTGGAGATGGAGGAGATAAGCGAGGTCGACGCCGGAATAGTGTCGCCGGAGATGGAGGAGTCAGCTTCCCCGTGTGAACTTGTGATCGGAGCTCTTCTTCTCCAGCAGCGCGCAAACCCTCGTGAATGAATTTGGGGTTGAATGGTTGCGGGTAGTAGGGGTCTCACGCGGGTCATAAGGCTTGTTCGGGTCTTTTAAGTGATTTTGGGATCAGCCGTCCATTTTTGATCCAACGCCCCAAATTCTTTGCTGATTTTAAGAGAAAATGAGCATCACCTGATAAGAGAAAAACTATATATATATATAATGGAAATTTTTTAGATTGAATCATATAAAAGCACATCGATACTCATTTGTTAAGATTAAGACGTGGGATTAAGAATGAATTCTTATAAATAAATAAATAATAAGGGAAAAAAAAAACACAAAAGAAAAAACAAAGCAAGCGAAACAGGAAAAGGGAGATAAAAAAAGTGGTTGTTGATATATCAAATTAGAGTAAATGAAAGTGAATTGATACCTAATTGTTAAGACTATTTTTCTTTGCAATATACCACGTGCCTCTTACATGGGAATGTGTAAAATCCATCTCATATGATGTGGAATCAATCTCGTGAGAGAGTTGATAATACTGTGAGTAATATTAATAATAAACTTTTTTAAACAAACAATTCAAAAAATATGTCACCTTATTATTCACATCCTTTCTTTTATTGGAAAACACTATACATCTCAGCACTTCAATCATAGCTCATGTTGCTAGAGCCAATGATTCATAATTTATTATCATTTTTCTCAATCGTAGTTCACAGTTTTTCCGATCTATATTTTGAGATGTTTACATTGTTTTACCATAATTTTTGGCATGTATGACATCCATAAGCAGAGAATCTAATCCAACAGTCAGTTTTTCGAAATATATATTCTACAATTATTTATTAATTTCATGTTTACATATGAAAGTTAATAGATAATTATAAGATTCATATTTTGAAAAATGACACGAGTCAAAATTATAAGGGTCAATATGTTGTAATTAAAATTATAAGGGTGTAAAGTATAAATCAATAGTAGTTGAGAGGTGAAACTGTAAATTAAAAAAAAAAAAAAAGAGAGAGAGAGGGGGGGAAGTTGATAAGAATAAGGATGAGAAGGGCCTCACCATAGCCGTACTCTAGATCTAATACTACTTTTGAAACTAAATATTAAACAAAACGTGGTATAATGATTAGAGTGTTGGATCCGAGTGGAGGGAAGGTCACCGTCGATGTCAGAGAAGCAAAACCCACCGTGGGATGAATCTGGTACGTATGCGAGAGTTGCTTTTTGGGTTTTCGTGCCTCCAACCAATCACATTTCTTCGTTTGTTTTCAAGTTTTAACCTTAGATTTTGCCCTTTTCTTTTTGTGAATCCCGAGGTCATGTTACTGTGACCCTCATCCCCATCCTCTCTGCATCCAACGCCACTCCATTCATTCAAAATTTAACTCGGTTCTGCTCCTCTCTGTCCCGGCTCAGCTTTGTTTTTTTCTTTCCGTGTCAATCCCTGCAGTTACAATTTATTCCCAAAATCTCCCTTCCCTGTAATCTTAGATTTAAAGAGTTTTTTCTTTCTTTTACCATTAAATTATGGAGAACGATTTGTTACAACAATCGAAGTGGAGAACTTCTGTCCCATTTTTTATGTACCACTTTAATATCACATTTTAATAAATATTTATATTTATATTTTCAATGTAGATTTTTGTGAGAGGAGGTAGAAAGTGGTACATAAAAAATGGGATTGAAGATCTCCACTCCACTAATGGTGGGTTTAAAAATTCTTACTCTAATAGTAGTTTAGAAGTGGATTCAAAATAGATTGGATCTAAAAATTTATTTAATTTTTTATCCAAATTTAACTGGATTTATTTTTCTCCGAAACATATAAAAATATTTAGAATTTTGTATTTGGTTTGGATAAAGTGAGATATAGATAGAGAAGCCAAAATATGAATCCACCACCGTTGGAGCATTTCAATCCAAATGGCTATCTATTTTCCAAAAAATAGATCTGAATCCAAAAAATTGGATCCAATCATCGGAGTTGCTCTTAAGTTAGCTCTCGCATCTCTGATGCATTCATGCATTTGATGTGCAAATGTTAAAATTTAGTTCCTCAATTAATATCAAAGCAAAATTTTGACAACATGAGTGCTCAAATGCATTAATATTATATTTTAACATTTTCCAACATTTTGAAGGAAAATGATGATGATACAACCATTTGCCATTTGGAAGTGTCTAGTTTGACAGATCTTATATCATTGCCAAAATTTGGCATCCCAGTTGGCATTTCATTGCAGTAATTTATTTGAGTGTCAATATCAAATTTTTGCAATGACAGCTCAAATAATATCCCATTAGAACTGCTCTTACAAAGAACTATTTTAAAGTTTATTAAAGTAAAGAGTAATAAAGTGAATTATGATCTAAACTTTAAAAATATTTTCGGTAAATTACCTTTTTTTCTTTTTTATAAGTAATTGATTTCAAAAGTCATTGACTTATAATTATTACATTTGATTTATTTTGCAAGCGAAATGAGGTGGACCTAGCAAAAATCGAGAATTAAAATGGCAATTTGTGGAAAATTTAAGTAACGTAATGTGCACAAAAATTAGGGCTTTAAATGTCTATCTCGGTTGGTTGCTTAATAGCCCATATTCAAATAATTATTTTTTAGTTTTTTTTTTTTTTTTTCTTCACCTAACAACACAAACCTATTCTAATCCTAACTCTCTTAATACTAATAAATAAATACCGCGATTCATTTATGAATATCAATGTGTTCTAATATGAAAAACTCAATTAACATAATTAATTTTATATAATGGAATGATCTCGGCAGTATTTGCTAATTTAGCCAAAATCAATCATTTTAGTGTTTGCTGATTTAAGTTGTGTTCCTCTCTTATATATATATATATATATATATATATATATATATAGAGAGAGAGAGAGAGAGAGAGAGAGAGAGAGAGAGAGAGTTATGATCTAGTTAGCGTTTGCTGATTTAGCAAAAATCAACAAACACTTAAATGACTATTAGATCACTTAAGTGGCCTAGATCAACACTTAATAACTGAGATCTAACGGCTATTTGAGTGTTTGCGAATTTAGCCAAAATTAGCATTTGCTGACTTGATCATTTATCTACAGATCAACATATACAACATTGGCAAACATTTCGAACAATTATTAAGTAATTATTTTTTTGTTAACGGCGTAGATTTCAAATTAAATATTAATTGTGGAATCATTTTGTTTAAGCTCAATATTTAATGGCATTTTTCAAATGGAACTGTTTAATTGAGTGGTTTATATAGATATGAGAGTAACCAAACGGGATCTGATAGTGATAGTATATATATATATATATATATATATATATATATATATTAGGGTTTTAAATCATTAATTAACTTGGTTGGTTGAATTGCTTATTAATAACTCAAAACGACGTTTCAAGTAGTTGTCAATTAGTTGCTTTCTTGTTAATTAATTGAGTTTTCAGTATTGAAATCTTTGCTTTCATGGTATTTTGTCAATAAAACTGCCTATTTAAATACTTCATATAATTTGAGAATAAACCATACACGCTTTGATAATAATTAATGTATCCTTATGGTACAAGTTATTCGAGTTATTATTATTATTTTTTTAGGTCTAGTTCTTAATCAAAGCCAATATGTATATATATAAGTACAATAATTCTATGTCACCCGACACTTTAACCCAATATTAAAAACCATTCTGACGTGTCATG
>JAESVK010001051.1:526217-543505 GCA_017140935.1 Hamamelis virginiana
CTACTGTTAGATGCTTACTTTAGCTTAAAGTAAGGTGATGCTCATAAGAGAAAACCTCATATATATATATATATATATATGCTTTTTTTAAGAAATCTAAGAACATTATCCATACCTATAATCTTATTTAATTAGTTTAAACACAGTAAAAGAATTAAACCTAGAATCTCTCCCTTAAAAGGGGGGAGAGGACTCATTAGGCTAAAGCCTATTAGCTATATATTTTTTCTTTTTATGAAAGAACTATTAGCTATATATAGATGTTCTTTACACATGGTAAAATTGTGGCTACTTGGGGTCCATTACAAAGTCCTCTAATGCCTCCCTCCATAATTCAAGGGACCCATCATTGTCATCATCTTCTTCATCATCATCATCATCATCAACCAAAATGCTACATGCACATGACTTTTAGTGATCCATTGGCCACAAGATGGGTCTGCTTTGCCACTTTAAACCATCAAGAGAAAATGACCCTTAATTCTTTAGACCAAGGAAAAGGTAGTACTCCATGATATAGTCAGAAATTGAAAAGATAGGAAAAAAAATCTTGGTACTTTTTTCATGAAAGTCTAAACATAGTGCTCAGCAAGCTCCACTGCATGGCACATCATATTTGGAAAGTTCTCTCAAGTAAAAAAAAAAAAGAATAATAACAAATAATAGACCAAAATCTCTTTTTAGTTAGAATCTTGCAATAGTCACTCCAACAAAACCTGTAAAAAAATTTCAAATGATTTTTATTTTTCTTTTTACAGCTTTCTCAATTACCAATAAAAATTCTGCAGACAAAATATCACAATTTCCCTTCACACTGTACACATTAAAAAAAAAAAAAGGTTTCAAAGATTTTTCTCATGAAATTGGTATGATTTAGCTAAAGTGCACAAGACATCTTATGGGAATTAAATGACTGCATTGTGATACATACAACATTCAACCAGAGATAAATAATAGTTGTGAATAGGGCTACAGAAGAAAATGATTGCCATTCAAAAATGGCAATATAAATTTTGAAATTTTTTTTTTGTTTTCTTTCTATAGAAGTGTCATTTTTAGAAAATCAAATCATCGATTATGCTGATGGCTCGACTATTTTCATTATTCTCCAATTTTATCATATATATTCTTTATTTTAAAAAAATATTTTCAAATACTATGTAAAACACGATAAATTTTTCGGAACGTACGTAGGATTTAGTTTGATGCGCGCAAGCTGGCCCAGGATACCTGTATAGCAAAAAAAAATAAAACACAGATAAATTCATTTGAACGTACTGCATTTAAAACCTAATATATGATTAGGTGATAAACTACAACATCATAAATTTTTAAGTAGTCATTGTTAAGGTGCCCTTTAAAGCACATGTTAAGGTACATTAATGAAACAAAAAGCTTGTAAAAAAAAACGTGTAAGAACAGTAGATTCATAAGTCATAGTTAATGTTATATGCCTTTTTTTCCCATACCTGTAACACCTTAATAGCTTTGTACTTTTAGCTATAAACCCCAGGTGATGGGTGGGGCAAAGTTTGAGGGGCAAAAGTGAAAGAGAAGCTGGCAGGGACCATAAACCCACCCAAAAATTTAATATCTTTCCATACTCTATATTATTTTAACTTTTTTCTATGAATAGGACTATTTAAATTTTTATATAAAGAACCCTAAAGTTTAATTATATTATTATAAAGGTATCCCATTGCTAAATAAATTTTACTCTAGTCCTTACTTTTTCACTTGTATTAGAGTTATATCTAAGTGGTGATAAAAATTGAGGAAAAGATTAATTATATATTTATTTATCATATAGATATTTAAATGTAGGAGTGGAAGAGCATCTTAAATGATAAAATGAAAATATTCATATCCAAATTCATTTTTTGAATTTTTGCAGAGTTTCACTGAAAATGGATGATAGTTTGGAACAAAGTGCTCTAATGGTAAACTATCTAAATTTGAATTTGAAGGAAAAAAATTGGAGAAAATGATGAAGTGGCACATTTGCATTAGTACAAAATTACAATTTGAATTTTAGTTTGACTCAAAAGGTATTAATTCATTTTTTGGATATGGTTTTTTACCACCATTTGAGCAGTAAATTAAATGACAATTCATATCCAGAAAATGATATTGATATGTATTTTTTTGCATGCACAATTGGAGATGCCCTAAATGAGTTGAGTCAAATTGAGTTGAGTAATAAGAGTTTAGACTTGGCTTATATCACTTTAATTTAAAATCTTTAAATAAAAATAATAATTGCGGGTCAATTATAAAATAAAAAAAATTCAAGGGAAGAAATGAAAATACACCAAAACACAAGAGCCTCAATGCAAAAACAAAACACGAGTTTGAAGTTTGAACAAAAGAACAAAAACAGTGATTGGGGCACCCTCATGGTGGCCTCTTACAATAAAAACAACAAATAAAAAATGAAAATAATTAAATAAGAATAGAATATGCTTATATGGTGGATATTGCAGCAACCCAGACCTTCCATGGTTAAGGATGAGAGAGACAGCCAGAGGTTGAGAGAAGTTAGAGAGAGAAAGAGGAAGTTAGAGAGAGAAAGAAGGGAGGGGGGGTTTAAGAGAGGGTTTAGGTCTACCAACTGGTTGTTAGGGATAGAACTCCTTAACCAAACATCATCAACAGCAAAGTAGAACAACAAGAACAAGAAGCAAAGCAAGCAACAACTACTGTTACAGGCAAGAAAAACAAGCAAGCTATCTAGAAAGACAAACCTATTTAAAAGGAGATAGAGATAGAAAGAGAAAGTTATGATTTTTCTTTTGAGTTTCTCATAGAACTCAGAGAGAGAAACAGAGATTAGTGTATGTGTTTGTTTGTTGGGTCTCTCGCACGTGGGAAATGATGGATAGAGAGTGTATGATTAGAAAAGAAAAGGGAAAATTATTTCTATGGTTTTGATGATTTATGATGAGCTTTGAATGATTGCTAATATATACATATATATATGTATGATATAGAGTAGTGTATGTATATGTAATAGTCGGGGGATGAAAAGGTATGCGCGTGAGAGTGTGGTGTTTAGGGGTCTTGGGATCGGTAAGTGTCGGTTCTGGGGAAGATTATTTGCAGCGGATCGGGGGGTGTTTGCTTCGAGCTTTTCTGTTCCCCACAACCCACACAGCTCTTACGGTTTCTCAGGTATTTTTTTATTCTAGTTTTCTGACTTCATCTTCATTATCTTAGCTGCTGATAAGAAAGAGAAGTTTTGCTTCTTCTTCTTCTTCCTCTCTCTCTCTCTCTCTCTCTCTCTCTCTCTCTCTCTCTATCTGAGTTTCTGGACAAGATGATAATGATGATGAGGATATAAGATATATTTATTTATTTATTTATTTATTTTTATTATTATTATTTTTGCATTTATTGGGTTAATGGGTTATGGGTATTCCTTGCTTGCTGCTTCTATTTTTTTTTTTTTTTTATTTGTCGGGTATCTGAAAATTTTCCTTCTTTTTTTGAAATTTGACTCAGTTTTCAAAAACGTGGTTAGTGATAATAATATCATTTTTTAGGTGTTATTTTGTGATTTTGTGTTCATGGGTTGTTGGGTCATTGATTGTTGCTTATTTATTTACTTATTTAATTTGAATTTGATCTCCCAGCTGATGAAGAAATGCATTTATGGTGGATTTAAGTTTTCTTCAACTCAAATTGACATTTGTTTTTTAAATCGTTAATAAATGGAGTTTTCTCACTGCATGCAAAACCTCCTTGCCCAGAAGCCCAAGAAGAATCATTCAATTTGATAGCATGCATATATTTAGAGAGGTTGCTTTTTTTTATGTTTTATTCTTTATTGCTTAAGTTTGTTATTGCCATCTGTTATTGACTTATACAGATGATGATGTATGAACTCATAAAGTCTACCAGGAATAGCTTCTCTTTTAATTATAGACAGTCATGGATTATATATATGCTTCTGTAATCTTCTTTTGGTGAAATGATCCTTAGCCCAACTTGTAGTGTAATTATAGAAAAAATATGCTTTATTATCTGTTCAGGTTCTCTTAAGCATATACTGGTCGGAAGAAGAATAAATTTTTAAAACATAAACTTTGTCTCAGTAGGTGTTATATTTCATAAAATTGTCAATAACTGATAGCGATCTTGCTGGCCATTTCCAGTTTCTGCAATGACTTTGTAGTTTGAATAGAATTTCCCGGGAAAAGAGTTCTGAAATTGATAAAGAAAAACAATGGCTACTTATTATCCTAATTCTAATAATCAAAGAGATGCCGCAACAATGCTCTATTTGAGGGAAAATTTGCCCAGTTCATATTCTGAAGCACCAGTTCTTCCCGGCAATATGATGATGTATATGAACTACTCTTCGTCTTCTGGGCCATACTCGGATACGCTAGCTGGGAACTCTCAGCAGCAGAACAATTGCATTGAAATCCCTTCTGTGGGAGCTTCGAATTCTGCCCAGCCTCAGCAAGAAATTCTGTCAAACCTTGGTGGGTCACGTATTGCGGAGCATGATTTCAGTGGATGGAGGGATGGTAGAAATGAGATGCTAGTTATGCACCCAATGGGTGGCCCCAGCAGCATGCTGCATGGAGGGCAGAACTTGCAAGGTCAGGGATTATCCCTCAGCCTTGGTACACAAATTCCATCTGGAATCCAAATGCCTTCCATCCAGTTTCGAAATCCTAATCCAGGTTTCTCCTCATTTCTGGGTCCTAATCCATCGATTTCTGGTGAGGGAGGCAGCAGGAATGGATCCTATAGAGATGATGAGGCCTCATTCAGTAAACAGTCGAGAAATGCTGAGTATTTGCCTCCTGGTTTTCCTGGAAGCAATCAAGATTCAGTTAAAGCGGATCCATCTCCATATGGGATGTCGAGTATTGCTAGAACCATTCCCAATTCCAAGTACCTAAGGGCTGCACAACAATTGCTTGATGAAGTTGTTAATGTCCGGAAGGCTCTGAAGCAGCCTGATTCTGAGAAGAACCAAAACAAACAGATGAAGGATTCCAAAGATGTTGATGGGGGATCGAAGAATGAGACAGGAAACTCTGGAGGGCCTTCAAATTCTCAAGAGTTGACTGGAAACTCTTCCAGTGAGCTTTCACCTGCTGAAAGACAGGATTTACAGAACAAGATGACAAAGCTTTTGTCCATGTTGGAAGAGGTAAGATCAGTACTTTAATTTTTTAGTTGCTAATTTGGTAGTTCCTAAGTCTTTTTATGAGGTACTTATTTTCTGTTTCTTGCTTTTCTGGTAGTGCAACTATGACATGGACTATGTCTAGGTGATGCAATGCAGAGCTCATGCTTATTAAATTTAAAGAAATTATGAAGGATATGAAAGCTGAACTAATATTCTAGTTGTAACTTGTGCAAATTGAGGTTTTATTTAAAAATCTGAACTCAAAACCCTTGTTTTAGTTTCTTAGCTCCCTATCGGAGACTGCTGATATAAGTGATTTAGTTTGTGTGCTTCTTGACATTTTAGCAAATTTTTTATTATGCTGTTCCCAATCTAGTTATTTAAATTATTGTGAGTTTTGATCATTAATTTCAAATCCATTATGAGTCCTTCCCATGTTGCATGAGATAACTTTGGGCTTCTGTGTTGGCCTTAATGCAATTATTACAATACATGGCTATCCTTATCACGTTCTTTGTATATCCTTTCTGGAGGCCCAATGTGTTAGAACCTTGTTGAAGACAATCCTACTGAGGAAATGCTGCAGAAGGGACTGGAATTTACTGTATTTCTTTACACTCTTTCCTCTATTAATCTTATGAATGGGAAACCAACATTAGGCACATAATTGCCTTCAGAAATTATTGTTCATTGTTGATGTAAGTGAAAAAGAAAGGAGAAGCCATTGGTTGAAGCTATGATACCTTCTCAGGACATATGGTACTGATAACTGATGATGATGATTTTCTAATGTTCTGGTGAGGATTTTGCATTGGAAAAAACCTGGTTATGTAAATAATTTCTGCTAGTGAATCTAGGAACTTTGTATTCATTATCATTATTAGTATTTGAAAGGTGGAAGATGAATTGTTCAGGTCATCTGGCATGTTTCGTGCTACCATTATTTTGAAGATGTTCATTTGTGGTTTTTTTCTGAAGGTATTGAGCAGTGTCAGTCTTTGCACCTTTATCTGGTGTGGAGATATCTTTAGATTGGACTGGGAGAGGAGGTTTTACAATGGATATCAATGAGATGGTGTCCTTATTGAGTGTTTTTAAGTAGAGTAAGCGATGGTTACTTTTTGCTCTACAGTCGGAAATGCTATAATGGATGTGAATTTGTTTAGAGTAAGAGTTATAAAATTTTTGAGTATCTAATACATCTCTCATCTACGATGACAAATTGTTTTCATCTTTCAGAAAATTTTCGCAGTTTTTCCCATCAAATGTGAATGTATTGTGCCTAACAATCCCTTGATGAAATTCACCTGTCCTAAATAGAGTTGAAAAACAAGTTTAGTTATTTCGTGCATGTGTGTGTGAGTTGCTATTATGTTATATTTCTATTTTCATACACTGCTTTATATTGCCACTTTATTCTGAAGTGCCATATTTAGAGAAGACGCCAACCCTTCGTGCTGTCAAAACCCAAAACATACCTACCTTAATGTAGCCTTTTACGGTCCTCTTTAATTTAAATTTATAAGGTAATTTGCTATTTTAACTATTGTTTTCTATTTGTCATTTTTTATGTGATAGATTTATATAATCAATATATATATATATATATGGATGTAACATAATTTCTTTTCTCTATGCTCTTGTGTGCTCATATATGTTACCATTGTAAACTAATGTCTGTAACTAAATGATTATTCACTGCTATTTTGCAAGTAAGTACTGTGTGATGATCCTGGGGTGTTAAAAGGTCACTGACCTTAGACCCATTCCCATGGTTTTTTCCCCATTCCCATGGTTTTTTCCCTACAATTGTATCCATTTTAAATGAAATTGAGATCATATTCTCTTTTGAGGTACAATGACGATCGTTATATTATCACAGGTTGATAGAAGGTACAAACAGTATTACCATCAGATGCAGATTGTAGTATCATCATTTGATGTGATAGCAGGATGTGGGGCAGCTAAACCGTACACAGCACTTGCCCTCCAGACAATTTCCCGCCATTTTCGCTGTTTGCGCGATGCAATCACTGGTCAAATTCGAGCAACTCGTAGAAGTCTGGGGGAGCAAGATACTCCAGAAAACAGCAAAGGGGTTGGAATATCTCGCCTCCGGTATGTGGACCAGCAGCTCAGGCAACAGAGAGCTCTTCAGCAGCTTGGTATGATGCAACAACATACATGGAGGCCTCAGAGAGGGCTGCCTGAAAGCTCTGTTTCAATTCTTCGTGCTTGGCTGTTTGAGCATTTCCTTCATCCGTAAACCTCCTACTAAAACTTTGTTTTTTTTCACTTCTTTTTCTTTTTCCCTTTCAAACTTCATTTGTATTTGCTAATTGTCTGGGTGCTTCAAACTAATTACTAATTTCAATCTTCACCAGCTACCCAAAGGACTCTGACAAAATCATGCTAGCTAGGCAGACAGGCTTAACCAGAAGTCAGGTAAAAAAAAACAATTATTATCTAGAAATATGCAGGTAGATCATGAAGTTCTATGTGTTCATACATGAGTCAAACTAGGGAATTTTTATTTAGTAGAGCTTTGATATTCAATATCAGTTATTCATTGGCTGGAGCAACTGAATAGCTCTATAGCATGCTGCTTATCCACATAAACCATAGTGAGAAATTCAGAATTTAGGGATTGTTCACTGTCGGTATTGATGATCTTGTAATTAATTGTGAAAGAAGTTGGGAGTTGGGGTCGTGGCAACACCCGATAGTACCCAACGGTTTCTTTATGACGAGTTGAATCATTCAATGTAATTGACTAGTTTTTCTTAATATAGAAATGCTTTCAGACAATTGTTATTGAGTATATGCAGTAAATTCAGTTTAAGTATATGCCTAAAAGAATTGCTTATAAGTTGTGATTTCTTTACAAATTTAGAAAATTGTCAAAATATACACCATGCGCTCCTCTTTTATTGTGTTCCACTGTTTTTTGGTTGAGTCCTTGTCATTAGGCATCATATGCCATGTATTTGTTTGGGAGAACAACTCAAAATTACTATACATCCTTTTTACATGTTCAATTCATGTTGTCTAATGAGTCAAGACTTGTCTGTTCCCTGGCTCAGGTCTCAAACTGGTTTATAAACGCACGGGTACGTCTCTGGAAGCCCATGGTTGAAGAGATGTACAAAGAAGAGGCTGGTGACGCTGAGATGGACTCTAATTCTTCATCTGAAAATGCCCCCAAAGCTACTAAAGGTTATATCAGGGCCTCTGAGGATAAAGGGGAGGATTTTCAACAAAGTGCAACTTCCACAGCCACCGATAGATGCAGCACCGGACAATTTCTTGACTCCAAATCTGATCATGTTCCTGATGTAGAAATGGCAGGAGCCCCTGGTGGCGACAGTTTCCAGAATGTTTCTCAGAGAGAAACTGAGACTGATTATGGGCTAGTGAAATTAAGGGGGGATCAAAGAACTAGTGTTGATGATTGTAGTCTCTTCCCGGATGCAATTGTTCAGTCTGATGGGGGCAGTGATCGGTTTATGGCTGCAGCTGCTGCTGCATATCATATGTCAGAGTTGGGGAGGTTTGGGAGTGGAAGTGGCGTCTCTCTCACATTGGGGTTGCAGCATTGTGAGGATGGTAGCCTACCCATGTCTGGTGGGACTCCTCACAGTTTTGTCACCATGAGAGGGGACAATTTATACAATCCGGCAGCTTCTTCCATGGGGCCCGATGCAGCAGATTTTGATTGCATGGACCCAGGAAACCGACAGCAAAGGTTCAGTTCCTCCCATTTGTTGCATGATTTTGTAGCTTGAGAAGTGCTTGTTTGCATATCTACATGGGTTAATTTTGAACTCTTCTGAAGGGGAAACAACAAGGAACAGTAATAACCAGGCTTTGAACTGTTCCTTTAGGAACATTTATTTTGGTTGCAAATGGTATTAAAAAGGAAAAAAAAAAGATAAAAAAGAAAAGAAAAGCAACATAATCCTTTGAATATGGAAATATATGAATCATAGTTGTAATATAAGAAGAAACTGATTGGAAGGTTAGCATATTTGTAAAGATAAGATACATATTTTTTGTTTTATATGTTGAAGGGAATTTGTACAATTAGTTCCAACTTTGGCATTGAAGAAAGGAGGATCTTCCCATTTGAAATAAAGATGACTAGAACTTGACTGATCATCTTTTTCACTTCAATAAATACCTCCTATGATTTTTATTTTTTGTTCTTTGATCATGCTGTGGTTGATGGTTGCATGTTGCTGAATCAACTTCCTGAAGCAACATCTTCAATCTCTTGAAGTGTAGCAGTAGACATGGAAGGTTAAGAATGGATTTGATTAGCTGCTTGTTTCAACTTTTAACTCTTACATCTCTCTTATCTTCTTGATCAAAATTCATTTTACTATATTTTCTCTCGGTTGTGTATGCTGGGTATCTTTTGGCTCAAACAAGTTACTGAAGACTTGCAAAATTTTGATGTGTATGGTTCTTACTTGATGTTTGTGTTTGTGGAGAGGAGCATTACTTTCCTTTTATGGCTGTGAAATTTGTGGTTATTATTTTCCGTTTCTCTTCCCTCTTCCCAGTTAATAATGAAGATTTGAGATTCGTTACAGCAATTTTCGCAGGTTTGTTGAATATGAGCATTCTAATTTTAAGTTTACAACTACCATGTCTCCTGTTTTCTGATATAGTTTTTGAGTGATGAATCTAAGTTCCCAAGTAGTCTCAAGCTCAAGAAGTAAAATATTGACAGAAACTGTGCTGAACCTGAATATGGATTGGTTAATAACCCTTGGTTCCTTATGGTTCATCTGTGAATGTTAGGTCTAGCAAATGGGTCAAATCACTTTAGCAAAGATTTTGCTTTCATGGAGTATATTTGGTTAAACTCCCAACACAACCAAAATATTCCTAGACTGTCATTAACATGAAAAAGAACAACAGAAAATCAAGCATTCAAAAAAGGAAAATTGTGAATCGAAACAGGTAAGAGTTCAATGCATTGATAACTGATATATAAACCCCTACTCTTTCAACTGGCATATCTAAGATGCATAAATATACATATTCTTTCAAAATCCACAGTTCTCTACACAGAGACATGAGCCATAAACTTGGTTTGGCTTAATAACGGTCACAAAAAAATGACAGCAATAATCACTAGACTGTCATCTAAATGAGCATATATTTTCTGGCTCCACTATACGCATTCTATATGGCTTCCTTGATTCAAAAGGGAAGCAGCTGAAGCAGGGAAAAGCAATCAAAATTTAATCATTCCTAACACATTTACCAACATTGTTTTAAAGAAACCTACTTACACTACATTGAAGAATCCATGAACACAGAGAGATAAAGAGTGGTGATTTCTGGTCGTACGAAGCTTGAGAATCAATCACGAGAATGAGAGAAATTATTAACATATATCCCAGTGCAATGGTGGTACATTGCCAGGACTTACCTGAAAAATAAAAATAAGAATTAGGGAAGAATGATTGAAAATTTGATGTATCAGAACCCACTGAGAAAAAGATGAGTAGAACAAACCTTTTGTACAAAACCTTTACATCTCCCTGCAGCAATGGACTTTCCAAGAACGAATCACCACATTCATTTACATCAACAGTCTTCACTTCAAAGTCCTGGTGCCCACAATACTCGTTCCACTCAAACCACATCCTCGAAATCAACTCTTTTCTGAAGCAGGTGAAGTGATCTTCCTCTTCAGGTGAGTCGGCTGCAACTAATCTATACGTGTAAACTTTTCTCTTCTGACCTGGTCGGAATGCACGGCCTATTGCTTGGCGGGTTACCGATGGGTTAAGATGAACATCCAAAATTAGGATACGAGATGCCCCCACAAGAGAGATTCCTTCCCCACAAGCTTTAATTGACCCGAAGAAGATTTTAGCATCAGGGGAGCTGTTGAAGCGGTCCATGGACCGCTCCCGAAGCTCAGAACTTGAATCCCCTGAAATCATAAAGATCTCCTTATCAGGACTCCAACCCTTAACTTTCATTGCTAATCTCTCCAAAAATTTTAGGGGCAGGAGGTACTGACTGAAAACCAGTAGCTTTTCACCAGTTGATTCACAAAGGCTCAGCATATTAAGAAAGAACTTCGCTTTCACTCCATCTCTCACGTCCAATTTTTCTAGCATCTCATCTATCTTCTCTTCATTGACAAGTGAAAGTTTGTTTCCAGCTGCAGGAATATTCTCTGAGAAATATTTCAACTGTGGGTGCATATAAATAGCGCTTCCTACAGCACTTCTCTTGAACTTTGTCCCCAACCTCTTTAGCTTTTCAACTTCTGGTTTCTGTCTGGGATTGAGATTCAGAAGCAGAGTGAAGTCCTCAAGTCCAGGTAGTTCATCCAAGAAATCTCCCTTATAATAATGAAGGACCTTACTGGTCATCTCACGCAGATCTTGGATGACAGTCACTTTCCTTCTGAAATCATCATCCATCTGTAGTGTGTGCTCTACCAAGTCATAGAAAGCTAAATCAGCATTGGCTTTTATTTGCTTCCTCACACCAGTTATTTGTACCCTACTCATTATGCGCTTAACAACAGTGCGGGAAGTATCCAGTTTCAGAAACTTCGGACGAACAAGATTTAAAATATTGAATACCTCTCTCACGTGATTCTGATAAAGGGTGCCTGAAAGTACAACTTTTCGAGGCGTCTGGACTTTAGCAAGTGAGTGTAGCACATCAGTATTCTCATTCCTTGGAGTATGACCTTCATCCAAAATAAGAATGGAGGGGACCTTCAGCAGTATTTCTTGACAGGCAGCTGTTGTCTTGCAAGTAGTTCCACTAGCACAGACAATGGACGATAACTGCTTATACCCTAAAAATAGGATGCTCTTCTGCTCAATCCATTGTTTCAAGACATCCAGCTGTTGAGACCGATTATCTGCTTTCTCTGAGTAGAAGTCATAAAGCGGAATGTCTTCAACTTGCCATGTTTGAAACTCCTTCTTCCATGTAGCCAAGATTCCTTTTGGAAGTACTACCACTGGTCTAGCATCAGGATATTTCGCTAGAAAACTTTGCACAAAGCTGATGATCATGAATGTTTTTCCAGATCCCGGAGCATGGGCCAGGATGCAACCCCCTGGATTGTCTGCCATCAAGTTACTTAGCAGAAAATTGAATCCTTCCACTTGGTGTGGTTTCATCTGCTTCCTGTGCCTGGGATGAGCAGAGATTTCAGTAACCCTAAATTCATCTTCAACAAATTTAACACCATCTAGAAGGATTTGGGTAGGCTCTCTGTCTTTGGAATTCTGTGACTGAGACATGTAAGTTCTTATAGTCCTTGTGGTCTGTACCAAAAGGAAAATAATTAGACAATAAAACAAAATCCCAGAATTTCTAGGTCCATGAAGCTTGCTTGCTTTATAACTAAAATACAAATTCACATATGCAGACCTCACAAAATCAATAAGCAGCTTGTGAACAGAGTGAAGTGTTCAAACTAATCAATCCTAGTGTCACACGTTAGTTACCCCAAAAAACTCTAAAGACCTACATATGAAAGGACAGTAGGTCATCAGTTTCCATCAATGTTTAAAGCCCAGATCAAACAAGAAAGTTACCAAAAGGTTATCCATCAATAGGACTATCGAACTTTATGACACCATTCCAGAACCAGGGAAAGGTGTAAACAGGTAAATCCATGAAATCTGTTTGACCATGCTATTTTTTGTTTAATCATTTTAACTCAGCTATACCCCCATTCTCCCCTCAAGAGAGGTTGAATTTCGACCTACTATAGAAACAAAGGTAATAAGTAGCAGCAATCAATAGTTCGAATCAGCATAGAAATAGACTAGATGGATACTTATTAGCATGCAACAGATCAGCAGACAATAGAGATCTCAGCCCATAAGGAGGCTCGTGCAGAATACAAAGCCCCTCATTTCCATCAACTTCCACATTAACAAGAAAATCTGCTCACAAATTCCCCTCCCAAGAAGCATGTTGAATGAAACATTGCAAAGGTCTACCAATAAATAAATTTCATCATAAGCGGCCTATGGAGATTGAAGAGATTAGAATGAATGCATATCTTGCAACAAGGATTCTGGAGCCTAACAAAACCTGAAGGCACTTTATCTCTTATTCTTATACAAAATCTGTCATAGGTCACTAAATCAATAAGACAACTACAATGGAATGTATATAACAAATCAAATAAGTAATTCAAATCATATTCAGAGTAAGAATTTTCACAGCACTGGTTAAAACATTCCACACTTATAGCAGCTAACGCACATTGGTCAGAAATTTTCATTTTGAAAGAGCAAAGATATACACCGATATCCCCAAAACCTTTAGCATAGAAAGCTCTAAGTCAGACACCACTCCCACTCAAGAAACTAGACATTTCCTGTCCCAGGTATCAGTACATTGATAAAAAAAAAAAAGGCCATAACTCAATATTGGTCCCATGAAAGCAGAGTCCTGGGAGGGGTGAGAAGGATACGGTCCTAACCTTCAATAGTTGTTGCATGAAGTACTCGAACTTGTCAAGGCAAGCCTTTTACCATTGCACCAAACAATGGCCACTAGGTATTAATATGTTGATCTAGCACAAAAATCTTGAAAGTAGTGAAATTTGTATTGGGGTAGTTCAGATTCTAGTTTTTGTAACTAATTAAGATCAATCACACACACACACACACACACAAGTTATACTCTAACAAAAAATCTCCATAAAAAATTTCCATATACAAGCCTCCTAGCAGCTTCAGATGGTCCCAAATACTATTCCTTGCTCAAGATTTCCGAACTGATACAATCAGCTAAAGTCAAAACTAATCATGAGGAACACTCATAATTGCAAAGCTCATTTCCAGATTTGTGATCAAAAGCCCAAAAGATAAAATAAAATGAATTCAGAAGAGAAAAATGTACCTTTGAATACTGGAAATCAAATATGGTTTCAATTCCTCTCTCAATAACTCCACAAATGCGGCATACATAACCAAGATCATCCTTCAAGATGAAAGAATGATGACAGTCTTCTTCACCTTCTCTTGCAAGTTTATCGGATGAAGGATCTCCAGCAATATCCTGACAGAGGCAGTGTAGAACAGAACTGAATATTACAGGAGTTTGCCTAAAGGTGGAAAACTTGAGTATAACTAAAAAATTACAAAATTTAATGAGAGATGGTTCCAATATACAATTATTCCACAGCAAATGCTTGCACCGATTTCCGCATAAAATGCATTATCAGTAGTCCTTTAGGAATCACAAACATTTGCAAAAATGTAACCAAATATATCAAAGCAAAGAAACTTGACATGATTTATACAAAAGAATGAACAACCATACAAGTCTATCTCCATTAAAAAATAAGTGAAATTTAAATAGATAAATGACAAAGAACTCCCACTACTATCATTCGATAAGGAATACAACTAAAGATACCTTGGAACATTCTAATTCCATTGTCATCTCCTTCCATATATCCGCCAAACCATCATCTCCATTATCAGTATGATGATTTTCTTCCCCAAACACCACATAATCTTCTACGCCAACGTAGACACCTTTATCTTTTCTGACTTCACTTTCACCATCCCCACTAGCCAGGCTTTCCTCTTCTTCTGTCAGACTTCTCTCATCTACTGTTGGAGCTTTTCCCTCTTCTTCCGTTGATGCTTTTTCCTCTTCTTTTGTTGTAGCTTTTCCCTCTTCTTCTGTTGGAGCTTTTCCCTCCGCACAATCTCTATCCTGGACTTGGTAATTGCATCAATCATTTTGCAAATAGTATAAAACTAAAATTAGAACAATGTCTCCAAAGAGAGAGAGAATATAAAGTATCTCACACTCAGTATTCTCAGTCTCTAACCTGAAAACATTGGTAATTAACATCCGCCATTTGAAAATAGGACAGAAGTGAAACCATTGCAATGAATTAAATGTTTAAAATAAAAATAAGAAACAAAAGCAAGTATGATTAGTATCTCACAATTCGCACATGCTATGTATAAAACAATTGAAAATAAAAGTCTGGGGGAAAAAAGGAAAAAGGACCATGAATTTAATTGCCAATTCAAGATTTCTTTCTTAAATTTATAATCTATTAAATGCTTCAAATCATTGCTATGAAAAAAGGAAATACAAGGGAAATCAAGGCTTGCATCAGAAAAAAAATTCTTTTTTAAAAATTAAATATTAAAAATACAAAGGAAGCAATCAAAAGTTTATGTCGCCACAAAGGTCAAGAATACTAGCATTCTTGATCTGGAATAGTTTGCATTAATCAGCTGCCCCTAGGCTGACAAAGAAAGTCGTAATACATCCTATTTAGTTTGTGTATTGACCATTGACTGAACCACAAAAGAGGATAAGAAGGCCTATTCGACAATTATTAATGGGTTAGGCTTCACAAAGATGAGATGGTAATTGGATATTGAACGGAAGCTCAGGCTTGTACATAAATCTCCATGCCACTGTTGGGCCTAGTGAAGCTCAAGTTTATGCCTATAATTTGCTGATCAGGCTTGGGCAGATCAATGCTAGTCCCAAAGCCAGCAATAAACAAACTGTAATAGATGCCATTGTATTTCAAAATCATAAGCATGTAAATTAAGAAGACTGAAGACAGGGCAAAGCAATGCAAATGGTACAGAAACCAACAGAAATATGTATGACGAGAATAGAATTTTAGCTTACTAAAATACACTTTTCCTTTTCAAACCAAATTTACAGTTAACCAAAGCATATTGCATCACATCATCTCATATGATGAAATATGAGCATCAACACACAACAACAAAGCCAATGCACAATAACTAGGGGCATAAACTTCTCTTGGGCTTAGTTTGTACTATATTTTCTTTGCAAAGAACATGTGTATATATATATATATATATATATATATACACACACACACACACACACATACATTTAAAAAAAAAATAGTTCAGATTGAAAGCTAGCTGATTGAATTCAAAACTATAAAACTCAAAACTGTCCAGGTATGCTGCAATTTTGCTTTATTCAATCCACCATTTATCTATACTATTATGAAAAGCCAGGTGGGGTGCTCATGGTCCTTTTTGGCTTCCCAAAAAAACCCACCTACTTTCTCTTATACCCTAACATACGAGGTCATGATGATAAAACCAAACAATTTAAATTTTGTCAACTAATCCACCACTCGGGGATATAAAATCAACTACTTCTTAAATTCTCTACAATAACTGTTTTGAGTAACTAATGAAATGCAAAGGAGATAAAGGGAAGATAAAACTAGGTAAGGAGCATATGCAAGAGTATTGTTTAAAAATTGAAACAAATGCAATGAAGAGACCACGTACTGCAAATAATGGATTCTATTTTAAATATACACTCATGTAGTGTATTCACGATTATGATTCTTTCTTGTTCTTGCAAAATATGAGTAATTAGAGGCTGATGTATTTATACACGGGATTAGTCTAAGTTAGTCTGGAGAATCCATGGTCCAATCAAAGATTTTTTTTTTTCAAAAGTTTGTAAAGGTAACATTATCATGTTTAAAAAACCAATAGTTTGAAGCTGATTTATTTACATATAAACACCAAATGAAAGAATTTAGAGAAGAAGTATGATGAAGAACTAAATTATCGAGTTTCAAAAGATACACAAATAGCTATAAATCACTCAATTTAACAGAGACCAGTATGTGATTGAACTCGATGCTTAAGGTTGCTCACGCACATGTACAGACACATAGCACTGGACATGTTTTTAACTTTATTTCCATGTCTGCGTTCTCAAGCATGCAACCCTAAAATAATAAACGCAGGAGAAAAATAAAATAAAATAAAATAAAATAAAAAACCTGACCACTAAATCCTTTGTAAGACACTGGTCAGCTAGCTTCACCGAGACTACTTCTTGACATGAATTAGAAGGCCTCAAGTCTCCAGTGTCTTCATCATCTGAAATAATAATTACAACAGGCGATGCTACTGCTGCGAAATCATATGAAACAGAGTCATCCTCCAAAACAATAACATCATGATGCACCAAATGATTAGCCTGCTGACTTGGCAACCTTGACAACACTTCACTATGGTACTTCTCAACATCCACAAAATTATTTGGAAATGCAGGATGTGTTGCAAGATCAAAGTTCCACTTTTGCTTC
>JAESVK010001051.1:549890-595399 GCA_017140935.1 Hamamelis virginiana
CTCCTCATTTAACTGGGCATACAATTCCTGGCTTCGCTGTAAGCATTCTATACAGCTTCCTAATTGACTCAAGAAGGAAGCAATGGAAGAAAAGGAAAGCAGTCCAAATTGAATTATTCTAACACATTTACAACCAACATTGTTTTTAAAGCAACCTGCCTATACTGCCTATAGGAATCCCCGAACAAGGCGGGAAAAGAAAGGTGCTTTGTACATGACAAAACTTTAAAGAGTCAGTCATGAGAAAGAGGGAAATTATTTACATCCACCCCTTACATCAGCCATACTTTCTGGGGCTTACCTGAAAGGAAAGAATTAAATAGATATTTAGGGTAGAGTGATTGAAAATTTTAATTATAAGAAACTACTGAGAATAGGGCGAGTAACACGAACCTTCTGTACAAAACCTTTATATCTTCCCGCAACAATGGACTTTCCAAGAACAGATCGCCACTTTCGTTCACATCAACAGTCTTCACTTCGAAGTCCTGGTGCCCACAATACTCATTCCACTCAAACCACATCTTTGAAATCAACTCCTTTTTGAAGCAAGTAAAGTGATCTTCCTCTTCTGGTGAGTTAGCAGCAACCAATCTGTATGTGTATACTTTCTTCTTCTGACCTGGTCGGAATGCACGGCCTATTGCTTGGCGGGTTACCGATGGGTTAAGATGAACATCCAAAATTAGGATGCGAGATGCCCCCACTAGAGATATTCCTTCCCCACAAGCTTTAATTGACCCAAAGAAGACTTTAGCATCAGGGGAATTGTTGAAGCGTTCCATGGACCACTCTCGAAGCTCAGAATTTGAATCCCCTGAAATCATAAAGATCTCCTTTCCAGGACTCCAACCCTTAACTTTCATCACTAATCTCTCCAAAAATTTCAGGGGCAGGAGATACTGACTGAAGACCAGTAGTTTCTCACCAGCTGACTCACATAGGCTCAGCATATTAAGAAAGAACTTCGCTTTCACTCCATCTCTCACATCCAATTTTTCTAACATCTCATCCATCTTCTCTTCATTGACAAGTGAAAGTTTGTCTCCAGCTGCAGGAATATTCTCTGAGAAATATTTCAACTGTGGGTGCATATAAACAGCGCTTCCAACAGCACTTCTCTTGAACTTTGTCCCCAACCTCTTTAGCTTTTCAACTTCTGGTTTCTGTCTGGGATTGAGATTCAGAAGCAGAGTGAAGTCCTCAAGTCCAGGTAGTTCATCCAAGAAATCTCCTTTATAATAATGAAGGACCTTACTGGTCATCTCACGCAGATCTTGGATGACAGTCACTTTCCTCCTGAAATCATCATCCTTCTGTAGCGTGTGCTCTACTAAGTCATAGAAAGCTAAATCAGCATTGGCTTTTAGTTGCTTCCTCACACCAGATATATTTACCTTACTCATTATACGCTTAACAACAACGCGAGAAGTATCCAACTTCAGAAACTTCGGACGAACAAGATTTAAAATATTGAATACCTCTTTCACATGATTCTGATAAAGGGTGCCTGACAATACAACTTTTCGAGGTGTCTGGACTTTTGCAAGGGAGACTAGCACATCAGTATTCTCATTCCTTGGAGTATGACCTTCATCCAAAACAAGAATGGTGGGAGCCTTCAGAAGTATTTCTTGACAGGCAGCCACAACCTTGTTAGTTCCACTTCCACAAACAATGGTAGAGAACTGCTTATACCCTAAAAATAGGATGCTCTTATGCTCCACCCACTGTTTCAAGACATCCAATTGTTGAGACCGACTATCCGCTTTCACCGAGTAGAAGTCAAACAGCGGAATATCTTCAACTTGCCACGTTTGAAATTCCCTCTTCCATGTAGCCAAGATTCCTTTGGGAAGTATTACCAGTGGTCTGGCATAAGGATACTTTGCAAGAAAACTTTGCATAAAACTGATGATCATGAAAGTTTTCCCAGATCCCGGAGCATGGGCCAAGATGCAACCCCCTGGATTGTCTGCCACCAAGTTGCTTATCAGGAAATTGAATCCTTCTATTTGATGTGGTTTCATTTGCTTCCTATGCCTTGGATGAGCAGAGATTTCAGTCACAGTAAATTCATGTTCAGACAATTTCACACCATCCAGAAGGGTGTCAGCTGGCTCTCTGTCTTTGGTATTCCGTGACTCAGGCATATAAGTTCTTGTACTCCTTGCGGTCTTGATCAAGTGGAAAACAGAAAATAAAAGACAGTGAAACAAAATCTCAGAATTTCAGGGTCCAAGAAGCTTTACTGCTCTGACTTAAAATACAAAAATAATATGCACAAATTCACATTAGCAGACCTCACAAAATCATTAAAAAGCTCGTGAATAGAACCAAGAGTTAAAATTAATCGATCCCAGTGTCACACCTTAGTTACCCAAAAAAGTATCTGAAGACCACTATATGAATGATAGCAAGTCATCAGTTCACATTAGTGTTTAAAGCACAGATCAGACAAGAAAGTTAGGCAGGTTTACCAGAAAGTTGGCCCATCAACAGGTTAATTTGATCTTTATGACACTATTCCAGAACCAGGAAAAAGGGTGTGTAAACAGGTAAATCCACGAAATTTATTTGGTCATGCTATTTTTTGTTTAATCATTTTAACTCAGCTATAGCACCAGTCTTAACCCTCAATGAAAAGTAAAATTCCGATCTGCTATGCCAACAAAGGCAAGAAGGATCAGTGTTCAATATTTCGAATCAGTATAAATACAGAGTAGATGGATATTTAATTTTCTTCTCTTTAAAAAATCCAACAGTCAAATTGGGAGAGATCTCAGAAAGGCAGAGTGATATTCTATAATAATTTACAACACTTTTTGGCATCACTGAGCTGGGTTGGAAGATGAATTCCCCTAGAGAGCAAAAATTCAATAATTACTTTAAAATTTTGCTTACATACTGCAACAAACAAACTACAGTACTCACCCAGACTCTGCCTCGAGTGCAACTAGTGGTAACCGGTAGGATTATGGGCACAAATGCTGATTTGCTCAAACCTCTCTCTCTCTCTCTCTCTCTCTCTCTCTCTCTCTCTATATATATATATATATATATATATATATATATATATATATATATAAAAGAATATCATCACCCCAGGTCCCCTGCATAAATCAATCCAGATGAATAAAGGAAAATACCGGGGAAGGCAATTTCTAACCCAACTCACTTATCCAATCTGACTATACCATTTAAAAATGGGTTAGATATAGGTTGGTTGTCATAAGGTATTCAATATGCCCAAGTTAGCCCAAAGTGACACAACCTGCTCAGCCCTTGAAAACAATTATTTAACCTCGAAATCAACCTGTACCAGATCCAACTTAATCCAAACTCTAAAACCCAATAAATAAAATCCGTCTTTTCTTTCCTTTCCGGTAAGAAGGATTTATTAGCACATGACAGAGCAGATCCCCAAACAGATCGTCAGACAAAAATGGTCTTAGTCCCAAGGCTCATAAACGAGAAACAATACCCCACACTTCCACCCACTTTCATATTGGCAAGAAAATCTACACATAAATTCCCCACCCAAGTAATATGTTGAATGATACATTGCCAAGGTCTACCAATAAATAAATTTCGTCACCAGTGTCCCATTGAGATTGAAGACTTCAGAATATAAAGCATAAACAACATGGATTTTGGAGCCTAACAAAACCAAAGCACTCTATATCTTATTCTTATAAAGAATCTGTCACAAGTCACTAAATCAATAAGACAACTATGATGAAATGTATCCAACAAATTAAATTAGTAACTCAATCTATATTCATAGGAGTTTTCACGGCACTGGTTAAGAACACACCATACTAACAACAGCTAATGCACATTGCCCGTAAATTTTCATTTAAGAGGGCAAAAATATAAATCAACAGAGGATAAAATCTTTGATGTAGAAAGCTCTGACCACAATACTATTCCCACTCCAGAAACTATAACTTTGTTTTCCTGTCCTATGTATCCATATGTTGATCTAGCACAAAAATCTTGAAAGCTGTGATATTTGCTTTGAGGTTGTTCAGATTCTAGTTTTTGTAACTAATTAAGCTCAGGAACAATAGAATGTATTTTTTGGCAGAGGTCAGGGGGAGCGCAGGCTGGGGTGGGGGTACAGGCAGAATATTTTGTACTTTAACAACAAATCTCCATTTAAAATAAAAATAAAAAGAAGAAAGCACATATACATGCTTCCTAACAGCTACAGGTGTCCCCAAATACAACTCCTGAACTAAAATATCCATCCTCAAGCAGCCAAAGTCAAGACTAATTGTGAGGAACCGCAATAGCAAACCTCATTTCCAGCTTCGTGATAGAAAGCTCAAAAAATAAAATAAAATAAATGACTTCAGAAGAGAAAAGGCATACCTTTCCATACTGGAAATCAAATATGGTTTCAATTCCTCTCTCAATAACTCCACAAATGCGACATACATAACCAAGATCATCCTTCAAGACGAATGAATGATCACAGTCTTCTACATCTTCTTTTGCATGTTCATCAGGTGAAGGATCTCCAGCAATATCCTAGCAGAGGTAGCATACAATAGAACTGATTATAACAGGAGTTCTCTTAAGGGTGGAAGACTTGAGCATAGTTAAAGAAATTACAAAATGTAACGACAGAAGGTTCCAGTATACAAAATAAAAATTCCCCATCAACCAACAAGGCAAGACAACCATGTAACAAACTAAAAATGCCACCTCAAGTATTGAATGCTATATCAGCAGGTAACGTATAAGAATCATATCACTTAAACAATCAGTGGATTTTAATTGCATAAAGAATGAGCACGACTTGTTAGGAATCAGAAGGTGAAAATACAAGTTAAAAATGAAGTATGAGGTGCTAAGTAATGAAGTATGAGGTGCTAAGTCTGATGCTGCTTTACGCATAACACATCTATTTGTAAATAAGGCATGTTTGCATACCTCAATCAAAGAAAAAATAATGGCTCACTACCTGGTTGGCCTTTGAAATCTAAGAAACAAAATGAAATATGTGGAATAGAGTGATTAATGTCAAAATCTCAGTCAATTTACTTTACCATTTATTTTATTTATTATTTTTTTGTATAAACACTTTACCATCTATTTTGAGCCAAACCATCTTCTTCAATACATCCATATATAATCAGAACCCTTTAACTAAAGCCAAACCCTGACAACCAAGCCGTTGACACTTTACCATTGTTTTATTCCCTAACTTTTCAACAAGTTTATACCAAACTTGTAGTAAACAACACCTAAAACCGATTCAATATGCCCTAATAAGCATTAATCCCATTTCCAAATTCTATACAACCAATTTCATCCCTAGATAATTATATAACAAATGCTAACCCAAAATTCCTATTTTAGTGCAGAATTTGAAAAATGCAGCTTAACCAGTCCTTTAGGGTCCATGAATAATTGCAAAACTGTAAATCAAAGATCTTCAAGCAAGGAGATTTGACACGATGTATAAAAGAATAGACAACCAGATAGGGTCTATCTCTTTCCAGATTAAGTTAATTTTAATGAATAAATATTAAATAACAAAGAAAACTCCTGTTACCATTTTATAGACAATGAATTCAAATGAAAATACCTTGGAACATTCTAGCGCAATTGTCATTTCCTTCCAAATATCTCCCAGGCCATCATCTTCATTTTTAATTTGATGCTTGCCATTCTCAATTGCCATATCATCTTCTACGCCAACATATACACCTTTATCTTTTTTAATTTCAATTTCACCAGCTAGACCTCCGTCTTCTCCGCCTAAAGCTTTGCTCTTGACAAAATCTCTAACCTGAATATGGTAATCACACCAATCATTCCACAAATAGTATAAAATTAGCTTAAAATTTACGTTCATTTGATTGCTGAGAAAATTGAGGAGGGGGGGAGGAAAATAAAATTTTATATGATATGTTGCATGTTTTTTCCAGACCCTATAAAAAAATAAAAAAACTCAACTCATTAACAAGCCTTAGCCCAGTAAATATGCAGTGAAATGGGATTTGGGTGCATCTAGCTTCTGTGTCCAGAATCCAGATGAATAATGGTATTGTGTATCATTGTACTACCCTCCTTTCAAAAAATAAAAAACAGTTTTCTAAGGGCCCATTTGGCTAAGCTTCTACTTCTTGTTTTTCTACTTTTAAAAGTAAAAAAATGAAAGTAGAGTGTTAAAATTTTGGTTGTTACTTTTAAAAGTTGAGGTAGCAAGAAATAGAAAAACAAGAAGTAGAAGCTTAACCAAACGGGCCCTAAATTCTTTGGATTGTCATTATTGGGGTTGACCTTTTTCAGCCCATGCATACATATTGTACATTGGCCAAAGGCCTCTATTTTTAATACATATTAACTTATCAAAAAGAAAAAAAAAAAAATAGAACAAAAACAAAAAGCAACAATTATTTATATAAATAAATAAAATCAAATAAATGGATTAGGTTTAGTTGAATGACAGCTTTGTTTTATAATATTTAGATAATAAAATAAATAAGATTCAAGAAATGATAATTGTCTTTCCTTTCGTGATTGTTCTCTGTAACCAATAAAATCAAATAATTGTCTTTGTTTTATAAATAAGCTTTGTTTCTGATCTCATCTTTTTTGTTTGATTTCCATTCTTCACCACTCTCATTCACCCTAATTATATACTCAAAAGCCGATGAAAATAAGTAAAGGAAGAAAAAACAGGAAAGAAAGAGCAAGAATTAATACATGCACACACACATGATGCAAAAATTATATTCTCATCAAATACTCTTGGCTTCCAAAGCCCATAACTCCACAGTAGTTTAAAATATCTTGGCCAACATTGAGACAAACATCAGTCATGCAACTCCAAACTTACAAATACAGGAAAAACTTACCACCAATTCCTTCATGAGGAGTCCATTAGCTGAATTCCCTAACACAACACCCCGATACGGATAAGAAGACCTCTGATCCTCACCATTTTCATCATCTGAATCAAGAATAACAACAGGCAATCGTACTGCTGGTACATAATTCGCAACATGGTCATCATCCAAATCAATGACATCTTGATGCACTGGATGAGTAACCTGATGATTCAGCAACTTTAATGCCTCTTTACTATGGTTCTTTTTCATATCTAAGCACGTATATGGAAGTTTAGGATGCATCACAAAATACGGATTCAGCATTTGCATCCTCCTAGCACAAAGTGCCTCTATATCTTTTGTCACACTTCCAAATCTACCTCTGTCTAACCCATCCAGCATGTTAGGGATTGCAAATGGATCAGAATAATCAATAACTTCTAAAGGATCTTTTTGTTGCTTTTTTACAGGTCCACCACGCATACTTGCCAAAAAGGATGGTCTATCATAATCCTTTCCTTCACTAAATATTTTCATCCTTTTATGCCCCATGGAATACGCCTCTGTTTTCAAAATGGAAATTATGCAGATCATAAAATATGATTAGTTGCATTCTTAAACGAAATAAAAATAACTGAATGGTTTAGACAATCATTACATTTTGAAGACTACATCGTGCTAGGTTTGAGTACATCAAAAAAGAAGAAGAAGAAGAAGAAAATATGATTAGTTGCATTCTTAAACGAAATAAAAATAACTGAATGGTTTAGACAATCATTACATTTTGAAGACTACATCACTAGGTTTGAGTACATCAAAAAAAGAAGAAGAAGAAGAAGAAAGAAAGAAATTTTGATTCTGGAACATCATTATTTTGGACAAATAATGTATCACTCAAATAGATACATAAAATAAATTTCAAGCAACTAATGAGCCCCAAATTTACATGCTTTTGAAGATGTCTCCTCTTCTATTTAACTTTCCTGGTATATGTGTAGCCATCATAGGTAGCTCATCAGTCATCCCTACTATTATCTTCTCATTTTTTTATTCAAAAGTTCCATATAACTTTAGTGATTTTCGTTTTAGCTATTCCCTTAATATAAACTTAAAACCCCCCCCCCCCAAAAAAAAAAAAAAATTGTGTCATTGGCTCATTTTTCATGACACCCCCTTTGAAAAAGCTTAGACAGACAGTTCACGCAATCATATCAACAGGACAAAATCACTCATAAAAATCATAATCATCACGTTTCCAGGAATCAGACAGAAAACAAAACAAAATAATTCTGCTACTGACCCGATCCAGTTGATCCAACATTTAGCTAACATAACCCACAACATATGACAAGTATAAGTATATGTTAAACCCCTAAAAGGCTAAAACACTCTCCATTCAGCACCAAGAAACATCCCTAGAGCTCCATTTGTTTGGAGGTAAATATATTTCCAAAAAACAAAATTCCCTGAGCAAAATAAAATACATTTCACGCATGCTGATTATTTTCACTGAAGACACATTTTCACTCTCCTTAAGCTTCACAGTAAAATGCCCACCAAGATAAATGGGGCTTGACAAATAAATAATCTTCTACATATTTTTCTTACTGAAACAATTAGACCCCGATGAACATAAACCAAACTCCTTTTCTTCTTAAAGGCAACCCCAATCAAAAAGAAAAATGCGCAAGAACAGCAATCCAGTTGGGCTACTTGAAATATAATTTTTTTAAAAACAAAAATGTGCATGCACGGAATGTACATAATCACATAAACAGCGAGAAAACAAGACGATGTGCAATGAGCATGAATATATGCGAGTGTGAGAGAGAGTGAAACAAAAAGGAGATAAAAGAGCGAATACCAGTTGGAGCATACGGCTGAAACTTTGAAGGAAACGGGGTAGCGTAATTGCTAGGCCAACCCTCAATTGCTGTCTCCATATGTAACTGAATTCAAGAAATTGCAGAACAAACACCAAATAGTTTTACTCATTTCGTCGTGCCAACATAAACATTGTTTAACATAAACTGAAATTTAGCAAAATAAGTAAACCCTAAAATGCATAATTATACAGCTGTAGAATACAGAAACCCTAATTTCTCAGAATCAAAAGTCAACTGTTAAACAAAATTACCCACATTTGCTTCAATGGCTACTGAACGTACACCGCTCCTCTCTCAGGAGAGAAAGAGACAGAGAGAGAGAGAGAGAGAGAGAGCAGCTCTACGACGACACCCGACAACTACCCTTTTGTTGGTTTGCGGCCAGTCCCTTGATAGCGAACGAGCGTCTAGAAAGTAACGCAGAAGGTGAGTATTGTGTATATTGTAGTTGGACCGAAACAAAATTCTTAAGAGCTATGTGGAGGGACAGGATTGGTGTATACCAATGGGGATTGGGAGAGTGCTAGATGATAGGGATGGAAGAAGAGGTTTCATAGACAGCATCACAGTGTAGCCTGCCCTTCTACTATAGCTGAATAAAAATAGGAAAAAGAAGGTTATGCTAAGAGTAATATATTGGTCCCAGTCCCAGAAATAACTTTCCCGTTTGGTTGACTGGGAAAAATATTATGGTCGAGTGAGTAGAATTAGGGCATCTCTAATTATTTGTTGGGCCAAAGTAAAAAAATTTGCAGTTCAAATGGCATTAATGCTAAATTTTGGTAGTTAGAGCATCTCCAATGCTCCATTTTTCCAACCCTTTAGTGTCCGTCGCTAGCTGAAGCCACCCTTTAAGTGCTCCAATGGAACACTTTAAATGGAGCTCTTTCCAAGTCAGGCTCTACTGCCACAGTTAACTGCAAATGGTGTATTGAAGTGTGAGGTGGAGCTCTAATAATAATTTTTTAAGGGTGTATTGCTGTGTCAAAAAAAATAATTTTTTAATAATTTTAATTTAAATACTATTAACTCAATTTTATTTTTGCCATGTCATCACTTATAGTGTTGATTTAAAGTGTGCATCATAGCATATATGGTTTTAAATTAAAGTGTGAAAATTAAAATGTGAAAAAGTGGACACGTGTCACTTAAATAATGGAGTTGATATGGCTAAATGGTTGGTCTTAAAGTGTGAGTATTGGAGATGCTCTTACATGCTCTAATGCATCAATACTATATAGGAAAAATTATCCAAAAAATCCTGAAAACAGATTTTATTATTACAAAGTCCAAATGATAAAGATCAGTTATCGAAAGGCCCCTCAAGGTCAAAATTGTAATCAACTAATAATGGGAGATTGTCTAAAATACCCTTTCCATATATTCAACTTAAATTTAGTTAATTACTATATTTAGTGTCCTTAATTCTTGGATCTTATCATAACAAAAATGATTGAATTTTGACATGTTATTTTGAATTTCAAAATATTTCACAGATACCCCACGCCACAACCAACGTCAAACAAGTGAAAACATACTATACATGTATACTTGTTTGATTGTATGCGTGTATACCTGACTTCCAAACACGTCGAGGGGGTGCAAGCTAGTCCTCGGTGCCGAAGTCCTCACCGTACACATCCTCAATCCCACCACCAACGTTAAACTTGGGGTCCATATCTAGCATTGAAGCACCGTCTCTCATGTCCTTCGACGTTTTCTCTGTTGCAACCTCACTGGTTTCTCTCTCCTACTACATTTTCACCACCATGATCATCGTTTGAGCTCAGATCCAGTCACTCAAGGCCATGACCTTTCTCTACAAGTGAAGCAGCTACATATACTAGGGAAAAAAAAAAAAAGGGGTTCATGCCCCCGCCCAAAAAAAAAAAAAAAAAAACATGCATGCACAATTCTTCCAAATACAAAAGGAATTTTATACAAAATCCCAAACTTTTCATACAAAACCCCATGTCACAATCCATATTTCTTATTACAGAGCCAAACAACCCATAGAAGAGTAGGAAAAAAAAAAAAAAAAACAGAGATTCATGCCACTGTCCATCAAAGGGAAAAAAAAAACAAAAACATGTATACATAACTCTTCCAAACACAAAAGGAATTTTATTCAAAACTCCAAACTTTTCATACAAAATCCCATGCCACGACCCATGTTTCTCAGTACATAACCAAAAAACCAGAGATACATGCCTCCGGGCATATAAGATCCCATTTTAGTACCCAAAAAAAAAAAAAAACCAATCTTTTCATACAAAACCCAAGCCACAGCCCATGTTTCCCATATCAAACAACCTATAGAAGAGAAGAAATAGAATAAAAGAAAAAAAAAAAAAAAAAACTGAGATTCATGCCACTGCACACCATAAAAGAAAAAAAAAAAAGAAATACACATATGTGACTCTTCAGTTTATGTATTGGTTTTCACCATTTTTTCCAGTACCGAAATGTGAAACACCGGTGAATGTTCGAATCTGTAGACAAGTTATCTCCTACTAGGTTTCTTTAAAAGTTTAAAATGGTTCGAGTTAGGGTTGAAGATCAACCCATGATATGCCAAATCGATCCACACCATGAGGATAAGAAATATGACTTGATTTAATTAGGTAATTGAAATTCTAGGTTTATCCCCACGCCACATTTGGAAACTAATTTTGAATATTAATGAAGGGCATTTGTGACTTTTGTTTAGTAATTTTACACGTTTATCACTAAAAAGCATAGGGGCTTTTGGTACAGGCATCTTATACCGAAGTCCTATTAATATAAAACCCTATTATATTTTAGCGTTTCTCACCTATTTGAAAAGAGAATATGGTACGATACAATTGACAAGTGTCATTTCGAGTGCTAAATTTGGCACCAAGAGATGCCAGTACCAAAATGTAGCACTCCAAATAACAATCTATTGGAGCAAATTAAGTATTTGGGTACTGATACCAAATTTTAGCAATGGTAACTTATATAGCACCCTCATTGGATTTACTCTTATCCAGTATTATTTTAGGTTGTCCATACCTTATACAACTCCCTGATTTAGATGATGACTTTCTCACTCCTAAGTTGTAGACTCGTAGGGAGTGACTTTGGTTGTCCATTTTTTAAAAAAAATGTATATGACAAAAATTTGACAGAAAGTGTAAAAAAGTAATACCCTAATTAGCTATTATAGGGTTCGTTTGGATTAGTTATTTTTTTTAATTTTTTATTTTTAAAAGTAAAAAACTAAAAGTTCCAAACGCCAAATGGATCCTATTATTTATTATTGTTATTATTATTTTATTTTAAACTTTTAAAATAATTGAAAATTTCTAAATAGAATCACGAACATTTGAAGAAAATGATTTTCCTTTGTATTAATATTAACACCACTCCCAAACACCACCTTATAAAATACTGCATTTTATCCTCCCGGACAGTGACAGACTTAACGTCGTCACCAAACACCACCTCAAGAGCACTGCTTAGACTTCCGCGTTGTATATCCTCGGAGAGAGGGAGAGAGAGAGAGAGAGAGAGAGGTTCCGTTTTTTGGCGCCCGCCCACCGTTCTTTCATCGAACGACCATTAAGCTTTCCGGTCCCGGGTTCGATTCCCCACAAAAACACCAAAAAAACCCCAGCTTTACCCCCTCACACACGCGCTCTCTCTGTCTCTCTCTCTATAACTATATATATACTATATATGTTTTTACATATTCCGGTTACATCATTTCTCATCTCTAGCTTCTACTTCCATGGCTTCTCAACAGCAGTTATCCGCAATAAAGGTACATACATCTCACTAAAACCCTACTTTGCTTCCATTAATACGTTTATGCTTCTTAATTGGAGAAGAAATTAAGCTCTTCGAACCGTTTAGGGCGCCAAAGTCTTGATGGTTGGGGCAGGCGGTATTGGCTGCGAGCTTCTGAAGACTCTCGCTCTCTCTGGCTTCCCAGACATTCATATTGTAAGTATATATGTGTATATCATTTTATTTATTTATTTATTGCTTTTTCCTTTCTTTTGAAACTTTTGAATGATTATACGTTGGTTTTGTTATAGACATATATTACAGTATTTTACATGGGGTTTTGTGCGGTTCTAGGGTTTTATTAAGTGGGGTTTAAATGTTCATGCGTTTTCTGTCAGTTGATTGAAGTTTTATCTGTTGGCTTTGAAGGGTTTATGAGTCATTAAGTCTCCGTTTGTTTTAAAGGAAAATAGTCCCTAGGAATTTTATGGGAATTTTTTCCTCTTTAAGAATTTAATTATCTTGATGGGTATTTTAGTGTGAAGCTTGATGCATGCCTATTCAGTGAGCTTCGGAGTGGGTGTGGGTTTAATACTGCGAGCCTGGAGAGTATAATAAAGGCTTATTTTTATTGTTTGGTTTATTAGGTCCAAGCTAGGAAGTATAAGAATTTACATGACAAATTCCCTAATACCAGAGGTTTTAGTGCTCATTTTTTGGGATTGACCGCAGTTAGTGCTCTGGTGCTTGCTGTCCTTCTTTGGCTTGTTGTGTTTGTGTTTCTTTGGTTCATCCTCTTTTGTTTTCAAATTGGGCATGTATTGTAAATCCTCCCCCCACTCACGGAAGTTTTTCCCCCCTTAATTTTTGTAAATATCATATTTCTAATTAAAACTCAGTCTTTGATTGAGTTGGAATTCCGATTTTTTTAGGGTGTTGCAGCCCAAATATAAGATTTGGAATTAAGTGTTCCAGATCTAATTCCTACCAGTTACTCCACCCCCAATTCCCTGAACTTAGCTCACGTTAATACAGTAAGATGTGTTTGGGACTTTAGAACATTACTTCCTAATTATATTTCAATTTAATTTGGGTAATAAGAAAACTAAACGCTACTCAGATAACTAACAACTTCATAATAAAGTATATTATAAAGGAAATAGCTGAAGACTGAGGGTTGGAGCCAATGATTATCCCCTTGAAGTTTTGTAAGACATTGTCATAGAGATCTGCCTCAGCCCTCATGTAATTTTTAGCCTGGTTGGCTCAATAGGTAGCCCAAAGTTATGGATACAATTCTGTCACTCGATTATTATTTATGTTGATTGCATAGGGCAAAAAATTTCTGTTTTCCAATTTGGTTTTTGTTTTCATTATGCTACCCCATTTCGAAGAATAATGGAGCGATTAGGAGTATAACCTATGAAATATTTGGTCTGGAGTTCGAAGCATGATTTATGTTGTTGAACTAATTTTTCATGTTTCATTAAGTAGATTTTTCCCCATAGTTCAAATTAAGGTCTATTATTTTGAACCTTGTCGACTGCAAATGTAGATTGCTTACTTGATCATTTGAATTCTTATACATTGTTACAGATAAGGTTGGTAATGTGAGTGCCATTTGTTACTTTGCCCTCTATTGGTTTCTAGTTAGCGTTTTCCTGATGCCATATTCTTTTTCAAATTACAAGGTCCCACCCATTCAATCTGCCTTTCTGTCTCTCTCCTTTGCTTCACCTCACTCTCTCTGTGTTTTCTAAATCTTATTGGTTGTTGAGCATACTTTTACTTCTATATAAAGAAGTACAAATTTTTCCCCTGTATTATTTTTCTTGACATTAACTTTACATCTCGTTGGTTATGTTGACAATGTAGTTTTTCTTATTATCCTCTGGAAAATTTCTTAGTTTTATGAAACAGGTGTGCTGGTATATATTGTTTTGTTCACTCCTAGCATTTGTTTGTATCCGTTTGCAGATTGACATGGACACTATTGAAGTTAGTAATTTGAACAGACAATTCTTATTCCGGCAATCACATGTTGGGCAATCGAAGGCCAAGGTGAGAATTTTATTAATAATTTAATATTAATAAAATTGTCTGTTGGTCTTGGCAGTTTCCTGTTTTACAGTCAATTTCATTAATTTTTCAACCAGGTCGCCCGGGATGCTGTCTTAAGATTTAAGCCTAACATAAGCATTACACCGTACCATGCAAATGTCAAGGATCCTAACTTCAATGTGGACTTCTTTAAGCAATTTAATGTTGTTCTGAATGGACTTGACAACTTAGATGCAAGGCGACATGTAAACCGCCTTTGCTTGGCAGCTGATGTTCCTTTGGTTGAAAGTGGGACTACTGGGTTCCTTGGACAGGTGATGTTATGTTCTATATAGTCTTTTGGTTAGAAACAATTTGATAGTAATAAAAAAATATCTGTGATTGGTTTGTATTTATTAATGCTTCGTATGTGTAACTGTGAAAAACACAAGTGTTTTAAATAAAACATAGGTGTTCTAACTTATATATGCATAATTAGTTTTACCAAGATAAATACGTAAATACATAAAATTTCTTGATTTTTGATCATCTTTCATATGTTAAAGATAAAAAATACATAATTTGCTTATTTGTCCTATAACTTGTTAGTTTTTTTGTTTATCATATTACCTGTTTTATGAACTTGCACCATTTAATACTTCATCTATCATTCATAACCAAAAATTTGAATTTTATGGCAAGTTATTTTCTGAAGAATTACGAATTAGCTAACTTATATAGATTGTAAATGGACTGCACATAGTTTTTTCCCATATACAAATACAGAATATTGAGTTTCAAATTGGATTTCCGATATACAAATATGGAATTTTGAGCTTCAAATTGGATAATTCCGTTCTTATAACTTTAGTTGAATGCGCAATAATGAATGGGTTTTTGTAGTAAACTGTATGTTCTGCATTTAGTACATTCATCATATTTCCTATGACATTAGTTGAATTTGAATGATAATAACCTTGCATGTATAGGGGTTAATTGAGTATGTCGATAATTACCTTGTGTGTATAGGGGTTTGTTAAGCACCTTTGTTTCTGAATATATTACAAATTTTACGTGGTAAAAAAAGGCATCCGATAATGAATATTTTCTTTATCTTTGAGTTTTTGTTGAAAGCTGTATGTTCTGTGTATAATGCATTCATGTGCTTGGGTGGATAAAAAATTGCCCTTTAGAGAGCCAATCCTACCTTTGTGAGTTGTACACACAAATTTTTAGTCTAAAGACCTTAAATGAATAACAATGCAGAACAATATATTTTTTTAAGGTGCTTTTGGCCTCATGATTTTGACATCTATTGTTGCAGGACCCTCATAATGGAGTGGGTCCAAATCCAATTGCTTTTGTAATCTGTGGAATGAAACAACATATGTGGTCATGCATATAAGATTTGGTGCAACTTAAAAGACAAACCCTGACTAGGAAATATTATTTACATATTCTGTCTATCAAAACCAACAGAAAATCCTAAATAAATACATGAATGAAGTGAAAATGTAGCCTCCGAAGTTAAACCAAAATGGCAAAAATAGAGCAGGATGAGAAAAAATCAAAAAAGAAAAAATAGAGCATCTCAAGTGACATTTATACTGTCTGCTGTTTCAGTTTACCTTTTCACATGGTCTTAAATCTCAATCTCTCTCTCTCTCTCTCTCTATATATATATATATATATATATAAAACTACATACTTGGTTATTTGTCTTGCTTGAAGCCTGTATAAACTTAAGGACTTGTTAAGAAAGTAGGAAGGAAGATGCAAGGTGTAGACGGTGATGGATGGAAGCAAGGATATGAAGGAAAATGGGTACTGGTATGAGAATGAGGGAGAATAAAAAAATTTGATTGGTATGTTCTGTTTTATCGACTTTCAAGGATTATTTCAACATGTGGCTGAACATTTCTATCGAACTTCCAATAATATGTTGATAGCTGATGACTTAAACTACTGAATTTTACAAGTGTGTTCCCTTTGTTAAGTGGTGGAAATAGACGAAGGCTCTCTTGGAGTGTCATCATAAAGCTCACTGCCATGTTTTTCATCTGTTCCTTTCCCTTTCTAAATTAGACTCCTTTCCCCCCCCCCCCCGCCCGGCTGTTTTGTTGGGGGCGGGGGGTTGGTTTCGGTTTGGTTTTTCCAGATATGTACTTTTAACTATTTTTTGAACATTTAAGTGATTAAACCATACTGGGCAGTCTTGCTATGGTTAGAGGCTGAACAATGTTCTTTTTTCTTTGCCTGATTTACTTGACTTCTACAAATGGTATCTTCTGTATTTGTTATCTGTTTGTGCTAAGTATATGGAATAAGTTCTGTCTATTTCTTTTAAGATGTGCACACTTGTGACTTGACTATCCTATATTGATTTCTCTGAATGGTTCTGATGTTTTTTTCCCTCTTCCACTAATTTATTGGAAGCAGGTCACTGTGCATGTGAAGGGTAAAACAGAGTGTTATGAGTGCCACCCAAAACCCACTCCAAAAACTTATCCTGTCTGTACCATTACGAGTACTCCATCAAAGGTATGGACATGTGGTTTGTGTTCCTCTTTTTTGGAAGAACTGCTTCTGTATAATTTGTATTGAAACTTTTCCTTGTCAGTATTTCATTGTGAATTAAAGCTTTCGCTTTTCACCAGGCAGTTCATGTGATTTCAGTTTAAGTTCTTATAATTCCTTGGTTACTGATGTGATAATTTTGGTAAGATGTAAAAGTTATTTTGACGTGGAAGTATCTCAAAATATGCAACAATTTTGGAATTTGTTGTGGTGAATAGTAGTGAGCTGGTTTTGGTTCTTATTCACCAAGAACCATTGAGATTGCCATTCTTTTAGATACTGATAGAAATAAAATTGATAAATGTTTTAGTTCTTATTGTTATGTATTAACTTGTAGGATGGGTTTTTTTTAGTATGCTCCTTCTTAAGGTTTCTCAGTATTGGGTAGAAGGAACCCTACTTTGATTTTTTTAAATTCTTGTGTTCTATGATGTATTCTCACTTTGTATACTTCCTGTATACTTGGCCAGTGGCCTTTTTGTGAATAATATACTTACCTTTCATAAAAAAAATATTAGTATGGAATCTACTAGTTTATGGGAATTATCTTATTAATTGCGGAGAATGATCTTCACTGTTTGAGACTCACAATGGCTGATCCTTTGTATTATTATCAAGATGACCACTTTTCTATGAGTCCTAATCCTTTACATCATTGTTAAAATTTTGCAGTTTGTTCACTGTATAGTATGGGCAAAGGACCTGCTTTTTGCAAAGTTGTTTGGAGACAAGAATCAGGAAAACGATCTAAATGTGCGTTCCAGTGATGCTGCTAGCTCATCTGAACATGCAGAAGATGTATTTGAACAAAGAAAAGATGAAGACATTGAGCAGTATGGAAGGAGAGTGTATGATCATGTGTTTGGTTATAACACTGAAGTAGCATTATCCAATGAAGAGACATGGAAAAATCGTAATAGACCAAAGCCTATATATAGTAGGGATGTCCTGTCTGATGAACTGACTCAACCGAATGGAAATGTGGATAAAATTTGTCCCATTGATGATCCATCAGTGTCTGCCATGGCATCTCTGGGTCTGAAGAATGCACAGGATATATGGAGCCTTAAGGAAAATTCAAGAATCTTTCTTGAGGCTTTGAAACTATTTTTTATGAAAAGAGAGAAGGTTTGGCTTTATCCCTTGCTTGTCAAGAAGTTTGGATACAGCCCTTGCAAATACCATGTTGCAATCAACACTGAGGTTTCTAATGTCGACAATTTTTCCCTCTTTGGCAGGAGATTGGTAACTTGAATTTTGATAAAGATGATCAGTTAGCTGTCGAATTTGTCACTGCTGCTGCAAATATTAGAGCTTCTTCTTTTGGGATTCCTTTGCACAGCCTCTTTGAAGCTAAAGGTATTGCTGGTAACATAGTGCACGCTGTTGCAACAACAAATGCTATTATTGCTGGGTTGATTGTGATTGAGGCAATTAAGGTGCTGCAAAGTGACGCAAACAACTACAGGTGTGATCCAATTCCTTTACCTCCATTTGAAGTTTGTTTTCATTTCCAAGTGACATTTTGTGTGGCGAATATATCTGTATACACATTATTAAAGATGGTGGAAAAGTATTTCTGAAGCTGTATAGTGGCATTGTTGCTACGACCTACATGTGCTATAATCTTATCTGAATGCTTATGCAGGATGACATATTGTCTTGAGCATCCATCAAGAAAGATGCTTCTAATGCCAGTGGAACCATTTGAGCCTAACAAATCCTGCTATGTTTGTTCTGAGGTACTTTTAATGTTTTTTATCCCTCTGATTTTGTGAAATATTGTTTTCTTAAGTTTCGAACCATAACTGCATCCTGATCACATGCAATTTCGATTGAAAATAGACACCTCTAATGCTTGAGGTAAATACTCAAAGATCAAAGTTACGGGACTTTGTCGATAAGATTGTCAGGGCTAAGCTCGGCATGAATTTTCCATTGATTATGCACGGGTCAGCCCTTCTTTATGAAGTCGGTGATGACCTTGAGGAAGATATGGTTGCTAATTATGCAGCAAACCTTGAGAAGGTATATTTCAAGCTCTGTGTTGTAATACGTTATTATTTTGCGGGGCCCCTTGCATTGTCTAAGGATGACTTGTCATTCGTTTTCTCAGGCACTATCCGAGCTTCCTTCTCCAGTTACTGGTGGGATGATGCTAACAGTTGAGGACCTTCAACAGGAGCTGTCGTGCAATATTAATATCAAGCATAGGTTTGTCTTTACCTTATACTTTTGTTTTGTCGTTGTTGGTTTTTTTTTTCTTTGTTTTTTTAACGTCCTAAGTTCATTTTAGAGAGCTTCTGGACATATAAATGTAAAATAATGTGGCTAGTTTCAATGGAAAATTCCATACCTTATCCCCACTGAACTACTGGTGTGTAAGTGGGCAAACTCTTTTGGCATCTTATCCTGTACGAAGTATTTATTAGTTCCATATATGTGCTCCCATATTTTATTCTCCTTCTAACTTTGTTTCTTTTTTTCCAGATGTTTGAGAGTTACAGTTTGATATGCTTTTTTTTTTTTTTTCCAGTGTTTGAATATATATATATATATATATATATATATATATATATATATATATATGCACCACCTTGACTGTACTGAAACCTTTGTTTGCTCTGAACTATTTAGAATCTATGCTTTATACTTGCTCTCTTCATGGTTGACTAATTTGTTTTGTGGCTGCTCCTTTGGTGCTTTATCAGGATTGGTGCATGTCATTTTGCAGTTTTGCATGATTTTGGATTATGTTTTTTCTGGTTTCCCAATATCTTATGATAATTTGTTCATATTTTATGGAAGAATAAATATTGATTATGATTTTATGTGTGAAAACCATGTTGGTTGAATGTTCCAACAGCAACCAAATTCTGTTCAAATGTGTTCACATGGTTGTATAAGATGAATTTTGGGTGTGTTTGAACTCAATTTGGCGGAAAGTCTTGCATTGAGTAAATTATTTTTTAAGATCGTTTTGTTATCAAATTCACTGTTGAAGAGCTATACGATAAGTCCTTGAAGATCATTCCAGTGGACATTAGAGGTCATTGTTTCTAGGTTTTGCTTTTGAAGGTATCTGTAATTCTTGCAAATGGATGGTGACTATACAAGCAAAGTTGATTTCCCCATTTTTTTGACGTTGCTGAATGATGATGAAGTCTTAATTGTCCTGCCCCATTTCCATTATTTAATTATATACATGCATCACTGCCTGGTAACTGTTTTCTGCAATTTGATTCATTCGAGATATATTTGTTAAAATTGTATCACCCTCTATGGGAATTTATGATCAGTTTAGGATGTATGCTTTATATTTTGTTGTGCCTTCGCTTGATAGATTCTATGACATTTCAATTCCCACAGAGATGAATTTGATGAGGAGAAGGAACCTGATGGAATGATTCTCTCTGGATGGACACAAGCTCCTCTAGTGGTACAGAATGACAAAGCACCTAATGGCAATGGTGGGAGCACATCAAATGCTTCGCCAGCAGTGCAATTGGATGCTGAAGATGATGAGCTAGAGATGCATCCTGTGGGAGCCAGTACTGTTTCTGCTGGAAAGAAAAGAAAACTGTCGAATGATGCCGATGAAACTAGAAACCACAAGAAAAAGGAAGAGCTGGATGAGGATGGCGAAGTCGTTGTCATGCTTGATGATGGGAATTTGGAGAACAGCAAGAAGAGAAAATCGCTATAGTTGTTACTTGGACTTCAGCATGGAGGGCTTCTCACGTCCTATTTTTGTACCATTAGGGGGAAATGGTGATTCTTTTGGTGTTTGTTACTCCAAATTTGTATTTGTTAGGTCTTGACCTGTAGTGTTAATTACCCAGAAAAGGCATGTAGTCTTTTGTTCTAGTTAGATACAAGAAATTGTTTTCTCCATTTTCCTTTATTGAGGTTCAGATTGTAGCAAAAATGTGTATTCTTCCCCAACTTAATTTAACAGTAAGACTAACGTTGCTTTTAGTATCAGAAACTAGCTGGAAACTTGTGTTTGCAGATTGGAAATCAGCCATGAACAAATGACCAAACCTTTGCAGGTTACTCTCTAGCAATTCGATTCGAAACATCATTTCCGCTTATTCCAGCCATGCACTATTGAATGCAGGTGAAGCAAATTGCTTCTTTTGGTTGTGACCCTTGAGAATTGGATTTGATTTTTCAACATGCATACCAACTCTCTGGAATTCAAAAATCTTTCTACTATGGAATTATTTTCTTGGATTCAGGGTAGATGGATTTTAACCTCAATTCCAAATCCATTGGTATCAAAAGCAACCTAAATTTGGAGGCTGAAATTCATGCAGCCAAGCAGTGTTTTCATGTATTTCTTTTTCCTTTTGGGTGTGTTTGTGTTGTTTTTTGTCAGCAGACTTGTAATATCTTCATTTATGGCGTGTTACACAAAATAATAATGATAATAACAATAATAATAATAATAGACAGGCTTGCATCCTGATTGTATTTGCATAACTTTGTACAAATGAAGATATGAAAACTGCAAAATCAATACCTAGAACATGTGTTTATGAAACCTTCAACTTCTATACATTTAGAGCCGTGCATTGAGCACAGAGCAAACTATTCTGAGAGAGAGAAAGAAGGATGGATATATATATATATATAGACGGGTCATTTCTTCGTCGATATGTAAAAGTAAGTTACACACCAACATAAGGTGTAGCACATTGGTTGCTACTTGATACTCGACGACATGGATATGGATGAAGAAGCGGCATGTCACGCCTATCCGAATATTTCTTCCTCTTCTTCGCATCCGGATGTTCTTTTTTCTTGAGATCTTCTAGGCAACTCACATCTGCCATGCACGTAAATGATCTTGCTTTCCCTGAATAATACCTTGACAGCCCTCTCCTGCTGAAAGAACACATGCAATATATATCCATTAATTACCCACCAAATTAAAAAATAATAATAATAATAAACACAGTTCACCCTCTATCAAATATATAATTTTGTTCGTACTTCTGTGGAAGATTGCTCCCCAATGCACCCATGTCGAAGACTTTCATGTCTGTTTTATTCTCCATATTGAATTTGAGAGAGAGAGAGAGAGAGAGAGAGAGAGAGAGAGAGATGATTTAAGGAAGAAAAAGTTGATTGGGGGGGATATATATAAGTTTGTATATGAGAAAGAAAAAGTTGATTGAATTTGAGAGAGAGAGAGAGAGAGAGAGGAGATGATTTAAGGAAGAAAAAAGTTGATTGGGGGGGATATATACAAGTTTGTATATGAGAAAAAGTATGGGGCTGTGATGGGAAGATGAATAGTAATGGGGATAAGAGCTCACACGTCATGGATAGGAGTTCAAAAGATTTTTAAGTGGGTTTCTATAAATGTGGGTTGGTTTCGGACCTCAAAACTGCACCCATTGTTTTTGTCAAGCCGAGATGGAGACATATCCACATCCTTATCTCTACTCTCCCCCGTTCATTCAATAGCCTACCTTTTTTGAGGCATCTCACTTTTGGACCCCATCTTTCCACCTCCACACCCACAATATGCTCTTTTACTTTATTCCTTCAATTCCTGGATTGGTGGTGGAAAATTACCCATACCCTCCATTTGCCTCACTCATTGTAGATTTATTTGGGTCCCACTATCTTGATGGATTATAAAGTCTATTACTAACACTCGATTATGTTAAAATTGGATTTTGGGAGCTAGGTGAAATGATTTGATCCTAGTTCCAAACTTTCAATTTATTGCAAGACTCAAACTTATACATTTAACTATTACGAGTACTACCATTCTCACTGTCATTTTTACCATCTTTCTTCAACTGTCTAATGTGGCGTGCGATGTGTGAATGCCATGTTTGCACAACTAATTAATATATTGGTGTTGATGTAATGCATGGCATTGTATGCTATGTTATCATTTTGTTCACATGGTATTGTCACATCACACGTCATGTCAAAAAAGGAATATTGTCTTATCTTGTGATGAGATGGCAAAAGTAAGGATGGGATTAGCATTTTCAAACTTGCCACTATCTTTCTTGATGGATCTCCGAAATAAATGAACTTCAACCCTTTTATGAAAATTCCATTACTCAAGTGTTTATCCAATTAAATAGATTTATGTACACGTGTTTTTGTATTCTCTATCTATACCTTACCCAAGGTTGGACACCCGACTTCACTCTGTGTCAAAACAAGAACCACTCACCCTTAGCGGTTGTAGCGGCCTAAAAGAAGCTTGAATCCCCACCTCCTTTGAGGCCCTTCAGCATATTGAACAAGTACCATTTTTGGGCCCCCAAAAAAAAAAGGGGAAACTTTTGCCTCGTGATATGCTCACCAACTCGATTTTTCAAATATTAATTGATGCTGATTATATGACGGCCTTATCTAGGGGTGGTAAATGGGTGGGTTTAGGTTGGGCCAGAAAATGTACACAATCCATTTAACTAGTATCATGTCTTGACCCATTTAGATCCATACCCATTTATCATGGGTCGACCCAACCTGATCCACGAACCCATATATCATGGGTCGACCCTTTTTTTTTTCTTTTTTCTTTTTAAACGCATATACATGTCAACAAAAAAACTTAAAATAAAATAAAATTGCCGAATTTAACAACAAAATTTAACATGTCATATTTATCTTCTATATATAAAAAAACTAATATCATGTCTTGACTCATTTAAACCAATAGCCATATATCATGGGTCGAGCCGTTTATTATTATTATTATTATTATTATTATTATTTTAATTTATACACGCCAACAAAATAAAATAAAATTGCCACATTTAACAACAAAATTTAACATGTCATATTTAAATTTTCAATAAAAACTGTGTTCTTACAGTTATTTAAAATGTCACAATTTTGCAATTAAATTTTTCAAAAAACAACCATCGGATCACTGTGAGTTTTTGCATACAGAAGAGGGGCATCACTATGAGTTTTTGTAGACATGATAGTTCGTAAAACTGACCGTTGGATTAGATGCTCCTCTTCTGTATGTCATGCCTGCAAAAACTCACAGTGATTCGACGGTTGGTATTTGAAAAATGTCATTGTGAAAATATGTAACATTTGGCCAAAAAAAGAATCGTGTGCCCTTATGTCAAAAAACTTTTAGTTTTATATATTTTGGCATTCTGCGCTACTGTAGGGTCAGTTGTAGAATATATTTTAAAGAATCGACCGTCGGATAAAATAATCATCTTATGAATGTCATGCCTACCAAAAATCAGGATGATCCAATGGTTGGTTTTTGAAAAAATTGACTGCAAAATTGTGATATTTAGAATAACTGTAAGAACGCATTTTTTGTTGAAAATTTAAATATAACATGTTAAATTTTGTTGTTAAATGCGGCAATTTTATTTTATTTTGTTGGCGTGTATATGTGTGTGTGTGTGTGTGTGTGTGTGTATATATAAAGGGTCGACCCATGATATATGGGTTCGTGAGTCGGGTCGACCCATGATTTATGGGTATGGGTCTAAATGAGTCAAGACATGGTACTAGTTTTTTTATATAGAAGATAAATATGACATGTTAAATTCTGTTGTTAAATGCGGCATTTTCATTTTATTTCAAGTTTTTTTGTTGGAGTGTATATGCGGGTTTTTTTTTAAAAAAAAAATTAAAAAAGGGGGTCAACCCATGATATATGGGTTCGTGGGTCGAGTTGACCCATGATATATGGGCATGGGTCAAGACATGGTACTAATTAAATGGGTATATGTCACAAACCTAAGAACGAAAATTATATAAATGAGTTTAATTAGTTGGGTACCCAATGGGGTACCCATATCCAACCCAATTATAAATGGGTTTAATTGGGTGACCCAATTATGATCCATTTATTAAAATGTACCAACCCATACCCATTACTATTAAATGGGTTTGGGCTAATTTTGCCATCGCCCTTATCCATACTCAAGGATTAGTTGAGCCAAAAGTTTGAATACCTGACCTGTTCTATTTTCCCTAATTTAATTGCGAGATATTGCCCATGAAATGAAATGGCACAAGATAAATGTTTGATGTCTGCATTTTTGAGTTAGGCCAATTGCCCTGTTATGTCACTCAGGGACCCATGTTCATAACTGGATTGGTTCTTAGTGAATTGAACAAAAAAATTTCCTTTCAATTTTCGGCCCAATTTCACAAGTTGCACAGTAAGGTTGGAAGAATTTGTTTATTTGGTTGCTTCTGGATGGTATATTCAACCTTGAAAATTCACTGCCAGAGCCTTCCCTCAGCATCTAATCTGTGAAGACAGAAACATATCAGAACAAGCCTTGTGCATCAAATGAAAGTATTTTTATTTGAAGTTATGCATATTCGGGATTTAAAACCCAAGCAACCTCATAATGGATCAGTGCATTCAAAATGAATTCATCTTGCTTCATAAAACAAAAGAAGTGCACTTTTAGGCCAAGCTTGCTTTGGTTGATGGTGTAATCTGGACAAGCAGCAGTGTCCTTACTTTTGGATGGTGATGCTGCTTATCATTTTGATTGTTTTTGCTATCTATCCACGATATTTTAATTAAGAGGAAAAAGGGAGTTGAGCAGAGCCAAATGCTCTAATGTGATCTTTGATCAATCTCTTCTGCCTAAACTTGAAAATGGCTCAGAAAATGGCACCGTTTCAACACCTAGCATAGTGTGTTCTCCAGTTACTTATCAAGCACTTTGTGACATGCAAAAGGTTTCGTGGCATATATGCTTTCTCTTGTGATGCAATTGAAAGGCTTGGTAAATTTGTAGCAGCTCTTCCCTTGGGTGTTTGATAATGTTTTTCTCTTGTAAATTGTAATGCATTAGGCAACATGGAAGGAAATTTGGCGAAGCCAATGAGATGGCTTTCATATTATGTTCTTTAGGACTTAAACATGGTTCCATATTCTCAGCAATTAAATTCAAATAATGGGGAAGTCATTTCTCATGAATTCAGTCACAGTACCTTTTGGACAATCTTTAACTCTCTTATTTAAGATGGAATACTCAAAACTATTTCGAGGTACAAACATGAAAGGCAATCCTGCATTTCTTGCACTTTGAATCCAACTTAAAAGGGCTTTATATTGAGATGGGATTTTAGTCATTTGTGCCTTGAGACTGCAAGTTAAGAGAAAGGGAGTTCGAAATTTCTTTCAAAGTTTTAATATTCGGAAGTTCTTAGACGTCAAGGCATGGTACCATCGAGTGCATATTTCCTTGGTTGAACATCAGTGAGTTCATATTTTCCGTTGTTCAGGTTATACAAAAAAAATATGCAAAAAGGCCATTACCCAGTGTTTGTCCCATTGAAACAGGATCATTGAGCTGGATATGGTTCTAATGTTTAATTCACTCGGTTACAAAGTCGATGAAGAACATAATTACAAAACTAATATGGTGTCATATAAAATATAAATGTAAATAATGTGTAGGATACACAGTATGTATCTTTACATCCACCCATAGCAGTACATTAATCAAACTGAATTACCCATACATGTATAATTCCTTCTGACCATGGAACCAAAACCACACACGAGAGAGAAGTGAGAGAGAGAGATGGAGGAGAGAGAGTGAGAGAGACTGTATGGAAGCAGCCTTTGAAATCCTAACTATATCCCATTCACGAAGAAAGCAGTAAAGCCACCATGGCTAAACATGAATTTGATTTCATAATTTGATTAAATGATCGATTGAACTTAGGATTTACCTACCTTTGAGCATAGCAAATTCAGCAAGCATATCAGTTCCTGAGTGCTCATCTATGGCCTCAACTTGAGCTGGACCCCTACTCTCTTCAGCCAGAGAAACTGGACGGTTATCGGAGGTGGAGGGAGTAGGAGCAGCAACAACAGCAGGCGCGGCAATGTCAGCTACAGACGACCCATTTTCATCTTCATTCTTTCCTTGCGAAGAAGCCTCTTGCAGCTGCAAAGCATACTCCAAATTCCACAGAACATCTCCCATGGAAGGCCTATCGACACCATGTTCTGCCAAGCACTTCTCTGCAGCCTCAGCAAACTTCTTCATTGATTCAGGATTAATGGCACCGGTGAGAAGGGGATCGATAATCTTATCGAGCAAGCCCTTCCTCTTCCACTGCATTGCCCATTCTGCCAAGTTCACTTGTTCTCTAGGCAGTGCAGGGTTAAGTGCAGGCCTTGCACACAAGACCTCAAGCAGCACAACACCAAAAGAATACACATCTGATTTGTCTGTCAATTGCTGCCTCCTAAAATACTCAGGATCAAGATATCCAAAGCTTCCCTTAACTGCGGTACTTACATGTGTCTGCTCCATAGTAGGTGCATCTTTGGACAGTCCAAAATCAGCAACCTTGGCAATGAAGTGATCATCCAGCAAAATGTTTGTTGTCTTAACATCGCGATGAATGATCCCTTGTGCAGAACCAGTATGCAGATAGTGAAGGCCACGAGCAGCACCGATACAGATTTCAAGCCTCTGCTTCCATGGCAATGCTGGCAAGTTCTTCCCATACAGATGATCCCTAAAAGGCCCATTAGACATGTACTCATAAACCAGGATCATCTCTGAGTTTTCATCACAGTACCCAATCAATGACACCAAATGCTTATGGCGAAGCTTCGACAGCATCTGAATTTCAGTCTGGAACTCTGTAATCCCTTGTTCTGATTGTGGGTTTCCTCGCTTAACAGCTACTTTTGTGCCATCATCAATTTCGCCAAAATAAACATTGCCAAAACCACCAACACCAATAATTGCATTAGGGTCAAAGTTCTTTGTCGCATCTTGCAACTCTGCCAACGAGAAGAATCGGCCTAGACCCATAGTCGATGAGTAGAATCCGCTCTTATGAGACCCGATCGAGTTCTTGCTCGTCATGAAACTTGTGTCACCAGCGTGAAGTGGAAGTAACCAAGAAGAGAAACTGTTCCTCTTCTGCCAGTCTTGAGGTCTCTTATGCCATTTAATCACCATTGCACCAAGACCAACAAAGGCACCAAACATCATTGCAAACCCAACTGCAGCCACTGTATTTCGATTCGAATTGCCAGCTGCCTTGGTGCCATCAACACCAAATTCTCCATCCAAACTATTAACAGAATTGCTGAGTTTCAAGACCTCAAGACCATTAAGAATGGCGTTCACTGATCCAGTATCCTCCTTCATTGGACCAATCTGAACTGTGAGTTTATCAGTCATCAATGAAGCATTTGCCACAATATCTTTATAATAAGGAACAGCCAAACCAGAAGTAATAGTCGACAAATCCAACCCAGAAATTGCGGTTTTCCCATTAATATACACATTAAAGTAAAGATCATTGAGTGATTTACTCACAATATCGCAAAAATGCATACGAATCAAATACCCAAATGCCGGATCAACATCAAAAGTCCAAGTAACATTGAAATTTGGACTGGAGACTCTGGCATCAGCCATCTGAGCGGCAGAGGCATAAACCCATTGCGGCGCAATGAGCGGTGACTCGCCTTTCGGATAAGTAACAATGCTGGGAGAGACAGAGACGCTCTTAGACAAAACTTGGGACTTAATGTATTCTTTATCAGGCACCCAAGTGCGCCCAAGTGTGTCATTTTGTGGTGTAATCAGAGGGCCACCCATGTTAACTCTGTAAAGTGTTTGATAAGAGAAAGCAGACAGGCCTTGAAAATCGCCAACAGGAAAAAGGGCCGATCCGACATCGGAGATGAGATTGTCCGGAGCCGAAACGACCTCGATGGCATTGACAAAAGCAGCTGAATTTTTCAATGGAGAGAATTTGAGAGAGAAACGTTCAGTTGTCACATTAATTAGATACTCCTTAATGACCCATCGAGTACTATTATTAACATTGAAGCTATGGAGAAGAACGACGTCGTCGGTGGAGACAGAGAACGAGGCATGCTGAAGATCAAATTGGGTATTGTTTATGGGGAAAAAATGGAGACGAACCCAGTGCCAACCAGGTCGAGCCATTCGAAAAGCATAAGTACTTTCTTGGACAAAAATTCTAGCAGTGAGATAAATGGGCAGAGGAACATCAGCTGATGGGACAGAAACTTGGATGTCATCTTTAGCTGAGAGAAAAGAATTTGCTTGTTGATCGGTTTTAAAGATGCGGCCATCTGGGAGAGTTGCCGAGGTGGTGGCGCCACAGTCTATAAGGTAATTATCTTGTGGGGTGAAAGAAACAGAGGCTGCTGCAGCAGAAACAGAGGAAACAGAGGATTTTTGTGGGCCGGCAAGGAAGATAAAAAAAAGAACCAGGAGGGTTGCCATTGTCGATGGTGATAATGACAATGACGATGATGATGAAAATGATGATGTCAAGAAAGATGATGAGGGTGGTCTTCCTCTAGGTTTCTTTTCCATCTTCATCCCTCCCGGGCAAGGAGGATGAATAGAGAAGAGAAAACAAAAAGGGGATCTAATAATAAGGGGTGTTTCTTCTATTTTTCTTTCTCTATAATAATGGGGATTTTTCAAGAGTTTGTTTAGATTTTATTTTGGATTATAATTAGTGGAGGGGAAGGAGGTGACAGCTTGAGATCACTTCGGCGCCTTTTTTTAGTAACTACCAACAGATTTAACAGAGAAAAGCGGTTAACACATACACATATTGGAAATGGTCAAACACATTTCCTGCCTCTCTCTCTCTCTTCCCCTCCCCCCTCTCTCTCCTCTCCCCCCTTCTCTCTCTCCTCTCTTGTCATGAGGCAGATTGGACCAGTGTCACCAATCTATGCTCTTGGCCGTCAATATTTCCAAATGAAGGCTCTCTCTCTCTAGCTTTGTGCTTGGTCATGGAAAAACCCTGCAAAACCTTACAGTTTGTACACCATGGAAACAAATTAAGGGAGCTTTTGATGTATATTTTATTTTCTTTTCCTGAGGCTTTAGAGCTTAGAATGCCAGTTCGACTGGTTATGCTTCAGATTTTGAAACTTTGGGAGATGGGTACAGTTTTGACTTTGAGTTGTTTCCCTGCTGATGAGTCTCCCTTTAAGAGTATTAAGAAACACCTCTGTTGGGTATGGGATTCAATTTTTTTTTTTTTCCCCTCCTTTTCCCTGCTTTGGCCAGGATCCAAACATGGCATTAAGGTAAGAGGAAAATGAGAAAGAAAGAAAGGAAGCAGGAGGCAGGAAGCATGAAGCAGGAGAGAAGCTCAGTGACTTTTGGGTCTCTTCCAAACCCCATTGCAGGTTGGTGTAACAAGCTAAAACCCCACTTCACTTCCTATAATTCAAAGATCTAAATGATTCGGTCTTATATAAGCATGGATTTAATAGCTAATTGTGTGATATATATTTTGTAAAATTGATTGTTGAATTAAATACTATAGTTATATGCTTATCACGTCCGTCAAATATCATAGTGATCAAAAGGTTATTTTCTCGACCGTGATTTTCGGCATATATTACATCCATAAGAAGAATATCTAATCCAACAATCAGTTTATCAAAATTATGTATCCCATAATTATTTCATAACTTCATGCTTACATATCAGAACTGTCTATACTATTGTTATATAAAAGTAAAATCACATTCTTGGAATGTTAAGAGTTTTGTACCAATAGGATTCCTAGTTAAGTCTTGTTTTATTTTATTTTTTTGTAGTATAAAAACAAGAATAATAAAATAAATAGTTATTCTAATTAATATATTGAGTTAGTTTTATTATTTTCTTTCTTATTCTTTTTATGCCTATTTTTTAAGAAGGAGATGGATTGCTAAAACCCATTTAACCTTCTAGGGCATTTTTAAGTTTAATGCGCATTATAATAAAATGTTTAGGGTATTATTTGCACACATGTACCGCGTCTACTACCACCTCAAGTATATCTTATTACCATAGTTGTTGCAAATTTGTAATAAGCTAAACCCTAATGTGGTAATGACATTTTTAAAAATAATGTCACAACAATAATTTTGTACTTTAAAAATAAAGAGGATCAATGTAGAGCTATATATCATTTTTACAAGAATGGCTACATGTATAGCATTCCTTGATCTATCAAGTCATGAGGCTCATACCTCATACTCCACAAAATGCAAGCCATCTTAGACCTTATTGATAGTTTGATTTATAAAAAAAAATTGAATGGGGGTGTGAGTTTATGAGTTCAAAGATTTAAATTAATTAGGTCATCATGTTTCCCCAAAAAATAAAAAAAAAAATGTCAGCCCTCGTGACATTATTTTTATTTTTTATACAAATTCAAAGTCTCTAATTTTCTTTACAAAAATGTCATTCTTGTTTATGTACACCAGTCAAATGTTTAATTAGTAACTTTTAACTTTAGTAAAATTCCTCTGTTGGTCTTTTTTGTAAAAATGGACATTGAGGTGAAAGTTAGAGTTTTACTAGTAGAGAAGCTTTGTGGGTATATTTGGGGTGAGGAGAGAAATTATGTGATTGTAATAATTTTTCGCATAGTATATTTTTTTCTCTTGGGTCCGGTGGTTTTTCTCATGGAGAATGGAAAGCGGGTAAACTATTCTTTATGTTATTTTTGTTATATATCCATAATTTTTAAAATTAATTTTTTTTTACATAACAAATAAAAATTAAAATATAAAAATATAAAAAAAAATTTATAATATAAAATTAGACCTATATTTTATTTTTTTTAATTTAATCAAAGACTGTAAACTTTACTCCTTATAAAATCACCACTCACCACCCACGCCCACTGTTTTCTCTTGTATTGCTTGATCGGCAAGGCGACTTCATTCCTTACATCAAAACCCATTTACTGATTTTCTCGATTGGGACAACAGACTCCGATGACGAGCGAATCAGAAGACGCCGCCCGCCGCCGTACCGCCACTGCCGACTACCGGAAAAAGCTCCTCCAACATAAGGAGCTTGATTCCAGAGTACGTTCAGGTCAGATTCATTCATAACCACTCCTCACTCTACCATAAAAAAACCCTAATTTCTTTCTTGTGTTTCGAACCTTCCTTGATCTAATTCACTTTTCTAGGGTTTCACGTATTTATTGAGCTCATAGCTAGCTTTATATACACTTTGTCTGAAGCTGTAGTAATCTGAAACCCTAGACGATCTCTCTCTCTCTCTCTCTCTCTACACGCACATGTATGTATGTGTGTGTATACCAATGATATTATGCTGTATTGGAATTCTTGTGTTATTGGGTGCATGATTGGTTTCAAGTTTTTCAGATGCAGCCTGTTTGGTTGTAATCAATAAGTCGAGCTTTGGTTTGTGGGTTTGGTTCAGTTGTGTGCTTAGAAGATGGGATTTCTTATTAGGGTCTGTTTTGATGTTCCAACGGAAAATTGAATTGTTTCATTGTGTTTTTCTTGTGATATTGCGAACAAATCCATCATTTTGAATTGGGAAATTCGAGAAAATGATATCACAAATGACAATAAAATTTTGAAACAGAGACATTTCATGAAATCCCAAAATTGATCCGATTCCACCATATATGCTGATGAATCCAAATGTTTTTTCAATTGCCCCATTTAAGATGATGCATTTGTATCTTTATAACTTTGTCAAATACAAATGGAGCCATTCAATTTCTCCATAAAATCCAAATGAAGCCATTCTATAATATCAAAATCATCTTGATTGATGTTCTAATCTTTGTCCATAAAATTAGAAGTAGCATTTTCTAGGCATTCTATATGTCATCTTTTTTGGTTTATGAATGATTTCTCATTGAATGAAAACATTACGAATAGAAAAACTTTTGAAGTGACATCCATAAGGAGGGGCTTTGTTCCATGGAATTATAAACAAGTGATCACGTTTTCGAAACAAAAGCTCTTGTAGAGTTTGCATTGCTTTCTTGTGTTGATTCCTGTTTCAAGTTTTAATTCTGTTGTCACCAATTATCTTCATGTTCGGTATATAAGTGGTTGAAATTCTTAAACAAATCATTAATTAATTTTAGGTAGCCTTTTGCTTCTGCTTAGGTAATGTCACTTCTAATTTTATTTCCTTTTTGCATGAATGTTGTGTTGCTCGTTTTCTTCGATTTTATATCTAAAGAACGTTGTGGATTAATTTTGGTAAACTGAATGACTGAGATTATAAACCATTTCTATATCCTGTGACTGTGCTGTGAATGTCATGGCTATGACTAACATTAGGTGGAATTGGATTGTGCAGTGAGAGAAAATTTGCGTGCTGCAAAAAAGGAATTTTCCAAAACTGAAGATGATTTAAAGTCTCTTCAAAGTGTTGGGCAGATCATAGGCGAAGTTCTCAGGCCTCTTGACAATGAACGCTGTAATTACCTTTCTAAATATTCTCTGTGATTCTCTATTGTAACTTGAACTTGATTTGTGGTCTATGCTCTCTTCTTTTATCTCAGTTAAGCTCCTCTTATTTTCTTTTCCCTTGAAAGGCCCTTAAATATCTCACCATAGTTGTAATGCATGACAAAGCTTTGTAGTTAAGTAGTCTGGTGGGATCACTGGTGCCACTATTTTTTATACTTGCTAGTAAGGAGTGTAAAATGTTTTTGATACGATGACAGAGTGTAGTTCATCTTCTTCACCCCCCCTCTCTCTCTCTGCCATCATCTTCTTCACCACCTAGGGTTCGAGAGGGATCTGATTAACAAATGTGGAACTAATTCATATCATTTGCTCTGCTTCAGTGATCGTTAAAGCTAGCAGCGGCCCAAGGTATGTGGTTGGCTGTCGCAGTAAAGTGGACAAGGAAAAACTAACTTCAGGCACCCGAGTTGTTCTTGATATGACTACTCTCACAATCATGCGGGCACTTCCTCGTGAGGTAATTAGTTTCTTTCATTCTCAATTGAAAATGTGGTTGTATTGATTATCATTCCATTAAGGGTTTGTGTTGTGTGATGTGATCTAACTTTGTTTTGCAGGTTGATCCAGTTGTGTATAATATGCTTCATGAAGACCCAGGTAATGTTAGCTACTCTGCAGTGGGAGGGCTCTCGGATCAGATTAGAGAGCTTAGGGAATCTATAGAACTTCCTCTGATGAATCCTGAGCTCTTTCTTAGGGTGGGAATCAAACCTCCGAAGGTAATTTTATGTATCATTGTGCTGAATTTTTAGTGTTAATGAATTCATCAGCATTGTCATCAAGGCCATCCTGCTTTGGTAAACGGCGTAGAAAACAGAGAATATTGATATAGAATCCCGATTTCAATTGTTTCAGGGTGTTCTTCTCTATGGTCCTCCTGGAACAGGCAAAACATTACTAGCCAGAGCAATTGCTAGCAACATTGATGCAAATTTTTTGAAGGTTAGAATTTGTTGTTAATGACTTAGACATCTAGCTTTTAATAAACCCGTCAGTTTTATTTGATTATTATTATTATTTTTTTTAATTATAATTTCTGTTGTGAATGTAGGTAGTATCAAGTGCCATAATTGATAAATATATTGGTGAAAGTGCAAGATTGATACGTGAAATGTTTGGGTATGCACGTGATCACCAAGTAAGAACTTAAATCGCACGGAACTTTTCCACGTTGTGGCACCTCTGTCAAAATTTATTCTTATTATTGGTTTTTGCTTGTCAAGCCCTGCATCATTTTTATGGATGAGATTGATGCCATTGGTGGGCGCCGTTTTAGTGAGGGTACTAGTGCTGACCGTGAAATTCAAAGAACACTCATGGAGTTGCTTAACCAGCTGGATGGATTTGACAACCTAGGAAAGGTATTTTTATTACATCTTTGTTAAACCAAGTCCAATATTTTGATTCGATTATGCATAACTATATGTAGAGTTATACATAACTACTACACCTACATTGACACCTATCTACATGTTTTCTTACATAATTACATACAGATGTACATACGTTGACACCTATTTCATGTTTTAATCGTTGGGAGTATTTTGGTTTATTAAAAGGTAATTAAATCTGATATGAGTGTTGTAGGTTAAAATGATTATGGCTACAAACCGACCTGATGTTCTGGACCCTGCTCTTCTTCGACCTGGGCGACTGGACAGGAAGATAGAAATTCCATTACCAAATGAGCAGTCAAGAATGGAAATCCTCAAAATCCATGCTGTTGGAATTGCCAAACATGGTGAAATTGACTATGAGGCAGTTGTAAAGCTTGCTGAGGTGAGCCAGAGATGCTTGTCTATGTCCAAAACATTTCTTCACATCCTTTACCTGTAATTTTAATGTGTTGCATTTGTTTCAGGGGTTTAACGGGGCTGATCTTCGTAATGTTTGCACTGAAGCTGGAATGTCAGCAATCCGTGCTGAACGTGATTATGTCATCCATGAAGATTTTATGAAGGTAAATTCTTTTGCTTTTGTAAAATGCATCAAAGATTGATTTATATTGAATGGTGACTGTGATAGAGTGATAGACAATGAATGACACCTTAACCACATGGGAATGTGTTAATAAATTCATTAACCGGGTTAATAGTTTTATGGCTAGTGCTCAGTGAGGTAATGCCCAAAAACTATTGATGGTCCAACAGGGAGCTTTTGATATTGGTTGGGTTGCTTAGTTCATGTTGCTTTATGGTCATTGGCTCAATTGGGAGATGCTTTATATTAACTGAACCTTGAGAGGGTGTCCGGATGTACTTTCTCTTCCTTATTCTTTTTTTTTACTTCTTTTTATGGGGCTTTCAAAAGCAAATGGAACTACATCTTTTGTATTACATTTCATGTCCTGAATGAAAAAGTGTCAAAATGGATCTTGTTGTGGCATCCATGTAATTTCTCTTGGATGCGTTACATCTGTGTGTGTTTATCTTGACAATTTACGTGTTGACTGAAATGTGATTTTCATTGTTGTCTGGTAATACTTCAGGCTGTCCGGAAACTGAATGAAGCAAAGAAACTTGAATCAACTGCTCACTACAATACTGATTTTGGGAAGGATTAAGACCATTTTTTGCCGTGTTTTGTTTGGCAATATCTGGGGCTGTGTGGAAGCTGAACGAAGGAAGAAAGGAAAGGCAAATCGCATGCTCACCATAACACTGCTTGTGGCATGGATTTTTAGTCCCAGTTTGTTCAACTTAAAGCAATGTGGATTCCGGTTGTTAAATTTATTAGGAAAGTGCCACCCGAATACATGGTTTAGGTCTTGGATTAACACTTGCACCATATTTCTTCTTGCTGTTATTTTATTAAATGTAATTTCATTTCGCTGGATAATTATCAAACTGCCAACAACATTGTGAAATTTTAATTACCCTTAAACAAAATCCAAACCCTCAATCTTCAAGTGCTTTAAACAAAACAAACCAAACCAAACCAAAGATGTCATCCAGCACAAATGAAAAAGCATGCTGGCATTGTATTCCACAATTGAGTTCGTATTCTGTCTTAGGGCCCTAGAGAGATTGGGTGATAGTCACTTTTATGCAACTTGAAGAATGATAGGATGGATAACAAAAATTTCATATTAGAAGTGATTTTAACAAAATATATCACTTCCTAGCTTATTCTGCAATCTCACTTGAATGAAAATTTTACTATGGCAAAACATGGTTTGAGCTCAACTTTTACAAGATATGTGAAAAAACTGTTATCCAAAAGTTAATTGTTATCCAAATGTGGTTTTAGAAAAAATTAACTCACGGACCCTTAATCATCATGACCTGCTAATTACATAAATGATTACTTGCTTTTGGAAGAGAGTGACGGCATATTGTTATGTGCTCTTAATCCTCATGATAGGCTGCGTCATCAGGTGCATTTAATGATGTATTATGATAACATTTGCTCTTTTGTTTCACAACCACAAAGGTGGATTGGCTGACGAAGATACACCAACGAAAGTGGGAGCCATATGCTTGCAAATTCAATTCTATATATTTGATAACTAAAAATAGATTTGAAATTGCTTTGTTGAAATACAACATAGGAAGACCATAAATGCAGATCCTGTTAAATCATCTAATTGCTGCCACTTCTTTTCTCCCCTAGCGCCAAATATGATGTCAACATAAATTATAATTCGCACATTGAAGCTACCCATTCCAATTTGTATTAGTCGAAATCCCAATCTTCACTTCCAGTGTAATGAATCTAGAGCTTCTTGGTGAAGCTTTTTGTCTCCCGCTGCCACTACATTAAAACCTGAAATATACCATGAGAAACAGAGGATTGTAAGTCTTATGTACCACAATGAATGATTTGCACCTCTACGATTTTTAAATTGATTCATCAATTTGATTTTGGATCACAAAAGTCATGTGAAATGATAAGAGAAAGATCAGAACTAAAAAGTGAACTTCATTGAAAGCTATCATACTAGTTGCATGTGAATCCGAAGAAGCTTCCCAGTAAAGCTGGCACCCTTTCCAGTCGGTTATAGCTCCCCCAGCACCCTCTATCACGGGTATCAGTGAAAGGAAATCATATGGCTGATAAAAGAAAAATGTTAGGAATCTTGATTAGATAAAATCAATGAAGCCTATTAAACACATAACTCCCATGTCTTGCATAGGATGGCGAACCAAGCAATGAGATTTTTCTATGGCTGTATTATATTATTTAGTTTATAGCGCCGCAAAATCACAGAAGAAATGAGAAAATTTGGCAGCAAAATAAAGGAAGTAGTTTCATACTAATCATCACAAACTAATGAGAAAATTCCCTCCAGTCCATTTTCTTCTTCTTTGAACAGACTTTGGGGCATTTGGAAAATGTGCTACTTATGTCATGTTTACCAGTCATCCCCTATTTGAATTGCTTGGAACAATCTATTACCCTTCATGGGGACACAGATCCATTCCCATAGCTAGACATGACCATGAGTGCATCCCTAAATCTTTCCTTTTTGTTTTTGTTTTTTTTGTTGTTTTTTCATTTAGCATCCCTAAACCATATATACATTGTAGAGAAAAAAGAGAACTTACCTTAAGACCAGACTCAACGACAAGATCGACAAATCCAGAAGCCAAAAGGGCATAAGCATAACAGTCACAACCATATAATGGCACTTTCACCTGTACATCATATCAACATGGAAAACAAAAAGTGGGTATCAAGAAGCCAAGGTATTGTGTTTGTCATATTAAAGAGAAGTAGAAATTTCTAATTGCTTAATGAAGGAACCACACAACAAAGATGAAATGTTATAGGAAAATTTGGGTATCAGCAACAAAAATTGGTATAGGATGAAATGTTATGATTCACGAAATGAGAGCATAAAATATCCACTAAAAGAAAATTAAAAAGGAAAATTACAAATTGGAAAAAAAGAAAAAAGAAAGAAAGAGAAGAAGAGTAAAAGATATAGTTTCCTACATAAAATGTCACAGAACTTCACTACATGCCCTACTGTTCTAGACTTCTAGTCTAACAATACTAAATAAGATTTTAATATTTAATGTTGTCCTTAAATGACAAAATTCAATTTAAAACAAGAATGTATAATCTTTCTCTACCGTAATCAGTATTCAAACTCTTAGAATGTATATAATGGAAAACCATGCCAAAATAGTATATAATGGAAAACCATGCCAATACGTCGTCTGATACTCGGAAAAATTGTATATAATGGAAAACCATGCCAAAATAGTCATATTGTCCAGGTGATCGTGATTATCTTTATATTTTCATCACATTATAAATACAGCTCAATGGTCCCTGCCTCACTGGTACCAAAACATATCAGGCAATATTACTTGGTATCAACTGATACATAAATCTATGCATACAGTCTTGTTGTCAAAATCTTATTTGAATAGATTTACACAGACCTTACTCCTAACGCGAGCAAATGCCACTTCAGCATCTCCGCTGAACAGATGGGGGCTTGTAGTGTACCTAAACAAAAAGAGAACAGATTATAGATATCTACCACTCACAGAACTCAAACAGAAAAGGTTAAATATTATCGACAAAGGTGAAGCCTCTTGAAGTAAAGATCACACGCTTTATTTTGCACCACAACCTTTTCTGTTTCAAAATAATAAAATTAAAATATGGAAAACATACAAGTATGCTTGTGAGAGTTTTGAACAAGTACGAGTGGACACTTCTTGTCCATTCAATGTAGTTCTCCTTCCACTAATCCCAATCCATCTTTCTCTTAGAACTGGCTGATCAATTATGCCAAGAATCTGACAAAAACGTAATTTCAGTTAAAAAAAGAAATTAATATGATTTTGTTAATAGAAATAAACTATGTAACCAACTAAAATCACATTTGTTAATATAGAATCACATCTCTTCCTTTTACATAAAGATTCATTCATTGCTGCACATAAATAAGTCCCTCATATCTCAATTTCTCCACGACACACAACACAATAACAAAGCATCTAATGTTCCAGATGTTTCATAAAAATAACTCTTTCTTGCTATTTATTATTATTAAATATTGCAATAGAACATTATGCAATAGGCATTAATAAAGCAACTGTTCCCCAATTTATGCACACAATCTGAATGAAGATAATCCATACCGGTTTACCCCTGTGTAGCAAAGCAATGAGAGTGCCAAACAAGGGTTTGCCTGAAGAAAATAAAGAACAAAAAATTACTTGACTGAAAAATTAAAAGCTAAAACCCAATTATGATAGCTCTAGAAGAACAGAAAAGAAAAATACCAGTAATGAAACTCTTAGTCCCATCTATTGGATCCAAAACCCAGACATAATCCGCAGAATCCTCTTTACACCTCCATCCATTCTCCTCTCCAAAACTGCAGATCACAATTCTCCCACAAATTTAGCAACCAAAAAAAAAAAAAAACGACTTCATATACAAAATCTAACATAAACATTATAGTTTTTCACTCATTCCCAATGTATTAAGGACAACTGAATCAAAGTTTTTGTTTTCTGGGTTTGAAAAACAAAGAATTTGAAATTCAAAACTTCGATTTCTTTTCTTTCTTTTTTTCTTATTTTTCCTTATACTTTTTTATCTTTCCATTTCCTTCATTTTCTCAGCAACTAAACGGAGAACTCTGGGGGGGAAAAAAAATTAAAAATCAAATTTTCACATTCACATAACTTACATTGCATGAGAAGGAAAATTCTCCAATATAATCGAAACCATTGATTCCTCCGCCTTCTGATCAGCAATCGTCACAGGACCTACACCAAACAACAGCAGAATCAATCAAACCAGAGAAATTGTCATAATCAAACCCCAAACCCAAAACAAAATTCCAATACTTGAACTCACTCAAATCCTCCTTATCAAGAATCTCGAAACTCTTCCGAAAGTACCGCCTGATCACTTCCCCGGCGGCATCGGCGAGTTTGTTGCCGACGTCGGCAAAGCCATCGATGTCGTGATGATCAAACTCTAAGTCAACGGCGTCGATGTGATTGGAAAGCTTGGAATTTGAAGTCATTGCAGAAGTGAGATTGGAACGGCGAGAAATGGAGAAGTCTAGGGTTGAGGTGGTGGAGAAAAGGATTGTACGAGGGTTAGAGATTGTAGGGTTTGAAGAAGGAGGAAGAAATGTGGGGCTTTGAGAGAGGAACTGAGAGTGAGCGAGCATGGCGAAGATGGAGTGTTATATAGGCGGGAAAATGTCGAAGCTTTTAGAGAGAGAGAGAGAGAGAGAGACTGCCAACTGGGAGTGTAGAGAGAGAGGTGTTAGCGACGGAGATTGAAACTTGAAAGAGTGGAGACTGACGTGGTTGTCACCGTGATTTGTAGTTGATGCTGATGAATGAGAAACAAAATTGTTGCTTTAGTTTACTCTAAAAAATAAAAATATATAAATAGAGTTTCAGAAATTATCAAGGAATGACAGGTCTTTAACCTTAATTTAAGATCCACTTACTATAATTATAGGTATTTGAAAATTCTACGGTTGGATTAAGATAATCTTCTTATATATGTCATTTATACTAATATATAAAACAAAAGAAGAGTTAAGTATCATCAAATTCTTTTTCCATATTTACCCATTTAAAAAAATACAAATTCCAAATAGTCTTTCACACTGTAAAAGAGTTAATTGTATACATTAGTAGAATAATGTACATGTAATTTCCTCTTCTTGAAACATCTCCACATTCATCAGTTTTCTCCACTGACAAACCAATTCACGCCCCCACTATCCCTTTTTCTCTTATCATCTTCTTCAAAACCCACAACACTATTATCTCTGAAGCCCGTTTCAAGTAGATTTTTTTTTTCCTCTATAATTTGACATGGAGAATGTTTTTTGTTTATAATATTTGTGCAGTCCTTCCGTTGGATAAATCAATGAATGCCCAAAAGCGTGTGAAGAAGAGATAGAGTTGGGTAAGTTATCCCTATTTTTAAGTAATTAAACATCTCATGTTTCTGTGAGTTGTTATAATTTTGAATCACATATCCCCTAATCCTATTCATTTCAAAAATCAACGTCATCCCATATTTCTATTAATTTAAAAAACCAACATTAAATTTAGAGCACTTACCATTCTACAACATTTCACCTTCTCTTTCAAAATTCCTCAAATTCAAATTTGGAGAATAGTATTGGTTAATTTCAAAATTCAAATTTAATATAATAGTTGAAAGCCTTAATTTAGTATTGGTTAATTTCTCATTTGTTTTAACTGAAAAAACTTATTCTTTGATCACTATTGAACCAGGGTTTAGTTGAATGAAGGACCTCTATATATGCAATGAATTGCACAAAAGTTGAGCACTTCAATTTGGAGTCTTGAAGTGGGAGTTTAGTTCTCATGGTTTGAAGGAGACTGATGATCATTTTATTATAGGAATTGGATCTTTTAAGCTTGAATAATTTGTGTTCTAATATGAATTCTCTTTAATTTTTCCGATACCCAGTTTCATACACTTGCTTTAAGAACATAATAACTAATTTTAAACAGGAAGAGTGGTTTTTCAATTTTCTAAATTTTTAAACTTTTGTGTATGTAGTGTAAAGGCTTTCAACCATAATTTTATCTTCGATCTTTTACTGCTTGCAGGATGGACAATGAATTCATGTTAAACATACTCGGCAGATTGTTGGTGAATTACTATAGCCCGGGGTACTTGAAATTAATTGAATAGGGCCTTGAGGGTACGCATGAAATCTAGCTTGCATCTGATGGTTTAATCAGCTGATAACCTTCTATAACATGAAAATCTTCAATGCCACTGATGAATTTTTGTGTGGTCAAGCACTATATATTTTATCATAATAATGGGATTATTGATTGGTACTCATACTAATTTTAGATTAAATTCTTATTACTTCAAATTATTAAAAAAACTAAAATATGACAACAATAATGTATACATTTTGGATTGGGTCTGTTTGATCAAAATTTTGAAAGATAGAGTGAGGAACCAGAGAGAGAACAAAGCAAAGCAAAGAAAAGTGGAGAGAGAAAGTTACTATTTTTTTTAAATTTGGTTATCTAATAAAATTTCATGTTTTTCTTAAGGTGGTTGTTAGAGATTACCCAAAGTTGAAGTTGGCAAACGATGCATTCGAATATAATATTGCCTCACATATAGCTCCTACTAACATCTTGCTGCGAGTTGCAATATTTAAATGCTATTGTTCTTTAAGTAAACCCATGGCTATGTAATGTACAATTATACTAAATGAATAGCTATAACACAATTGTAAAGTTATTTTTTCTCCACACAAATTCTGAATTTTGTGTTTTTTAATAATATTTTATATGCATGTGTGTGTTTGGTGTTGTTAAGGAACCATCTCCCTCTCTTAAGTTAGGCCCTTTTGAGGAGTGAGTTCGGGTATTTCCTTCGCCCTGCACTCTGTGAGGCTAGCTTGTTGTGTGTGTTTAGTTTACCTTTATTTCAAAAAAATAAAAAATAAAAAAATAAAAATCTTTATCCACATAGGATACATTTTTTAAAAAACAATTTTCTGTATGTGTTTTCTTTTAAAAAAATAAAAATAAAAATTTACAAGGTAGTAAATATAAATTATTTTTCAAAGCGAATTAAGCTAAGAGTTATCACTAATTGTATTTACAGTTGCAATTTTTTTTAAGATAGTAAATATAATATGTACAACGTATTAGTAGGTCTTGGAATATGTTGGTGAATAGAGATATGAAGTACCTAATGAATGACTTTAAATGAATATATGGATATGTATAAGCGGATAGTTTTAAGATTATGATGCACACACTTTTAAATAAATAAATTAACTTAAATTTTTTTTTTTTAAATTTAAACGGCACCGCGTTGCACACGCATCGCGTGTGCGTGGTGGCTAGTGTATGCTAAAAATTACAGTGATCCCACAATGGGTTTTCAAAATACAGATTGTTAGAGTGTTTCACGAACTGTATTTTGAAAATCGATGGTCGAATAACTGTGATATTTTTGGCAGACATGACATACATAAAAAGATTATCTAATCCAACGGACAGCTTTTGAAAATACCTGTCCTGTGTGAGAAAATGGTGAATAGACCTTAAATTAGTTTAAAGACCGGTCCTTAAATAATAATTTCTCAATAGATTTTATTTTTCGGTTTACTTGTGAAAAGAAAAGAAAATTTGTTACTAATTTTGTTCGGGTTTTTTAAAAGTTCGGATTTACTCCTAATGAATAGAAATATTAAGACTTCAAATCAACTTATACACAATCGAATGGCTGAAATCATAATACAGACATAAATTTATGTAAATCTTTATTTTTAATATCACAATTCATGATATCTGTATTTTGGGATTTGAGCCATTAGATGGTACTAAAAATTGATTTTAGTAGTTGGATTACACACTAAAATATCATAATATTTTTAATCATTATGTGCAAATCTGAAATATATTTCACACGTACATTATTAATGCAAGATATAGGCCAAAACTGGACAAGGTTTTAAGAATGAGATTCTTTTGGTATGCTTGATTCCATGGAAAATTATGTATTCTGTATTTGGTCATTTAGTTTCCTTGAATTGGGTATAAAATAGAAAATGAGGCATACTTGGAAAAACTTTTCATAAAATGGACAAAATAACATTTTTCCAAATAATGAAAATTTGCTTTTGAAGATGCAAATGCAAAAAATCTTACCATTTCCCAAGGAATTGAAGTTTCATCTCATATCCAAACATGCTTTCTACTACTATTGGTTAAAAAAATGCTACCAAATTATATTGGCCGACACATAAGCCTCACAATTGCTAATTGTCTTTTACCCTTTTCCTTTTTCTACCCATTGGTTTGATTTACTTTTCCATGAAATGGGTTTGAATGAATGATTAAAAATAGTTCCTTTCTCAAACAATCTTTATCATTTATCCAAAAAAATTTCTCATTCTTTATTTACACTCCAAACCAAAAATCACGCGTTACAGAAAATATAACAAACACCTCCATTGGATTACAAATTTTAGGTAAGTGGGTTATCTTATATATCGTTAGATGTTCTCCTTCATTTTCTCAGCAATCAAACAGAACCTCAAGACTTTTCCATATAATAAAGCTCAAAATTAAGAAGGATATATACTTACCCTTGTGATAAAATTAAGCTCATAGTCTTCCTTTCAAATAATGTCTGGTTGGGCTTTTAGTTTGTGTTGCTGTCTAATAGTGACTACATGAATTAGATGATGACAATTCTGGTGAACCTAAGAAATTAAGGCCATGTTTGGCAATGTAAAGGATATATAAATGACTTTTTAATTTTGATGATGATATCTTGTTGTTTTCCTTAAAAAGATCATGCACACTCATGTTTTGAAAGGGCTAGGGGCCACACACACACATATATATATATATATATATATGTATGAGTTCCTGAGTCATGGCCATGCAGAAAAGTAGGAGAGAGTGGAGCATTATGCAAGCATGGAGACTATATAATAGTAGGGCATTAATTATTAATGGCTTCCAGCATCACAGGACTACACATCCTTTTATCACTAGAGTGCCATTTTCATGGGAGCAGTCACGTTGAAAAAGGGATTTCTCTTGAAACATTTTGACACTCAAATTTGAGTTTTACTGTTTTAGGGTGTCTTTGCTTTTGTTGCCATTAAAAAATATAAAAATGCTGTTGTTACCGTCCAAACTTTCCGCCATGCATTTCCCGTCTGACTTGGCGAAAGAAGAGAAAGTATAAGCTTGGTCAAGCAACAAGAGTGTTGAGAGTGCATGTAAGAGGAGGCAATGTGAATTGGTTGGACACTGGAAATTACTCATGGGGCAGTGTGGAGCTGTCACTTGTAAAACACTTAAACACGTCTCCTTGATGCGGTCTATAATGCCTTGAACAATGAGCTTGTCAAAACACAAACTTTGGTCAAAAGAGGTCCTCTGTAATAGTGCTGGACAAGACACACAACAGCCGAGAAAGGAAAAGGAGAAAGAAGAAAAAAATCAAAATTTGAATCAAATTGTACACATATCTAAAGAGAGAGAACGAGAGATGACGGATCAGGGAAGACACAAAAAAGAGCTATTGTCGCCGGAGCTCTCCTATTCCCTTCTCTTCTTCTTCCTTCTC
>JAESVK010001051.1:597560-615001 GCA_017140935.1 Hamamelis virginiana
AAAAAAAAATCTTTTTATTTTTATTTTTTGGACTCTAAAAATAAAAAATTATTTTTTGAATTAATTGCGAAACGTGAACTTAAGAATCATTGGAGATGCGTTCAATAATGAACTTTTGAGCATTGTTTTTAAGAAATTAACTATTTTTTTTTTTTAAAAAAAAAAACAGTAAGAAATTTTGAGAACATGTTATTTTTTAAATATTTTATTTTTAACTTTTGTATAGGAAACAAAAAATAAAAACCAAAAACACTACTTTGATGTTCTCTAAAAACCAACTATTTTTAATAAAATTTTTCAGAAAACACTCTTTAAAAACACATTTGTTTTCTTCGACTTTGAGAAAATGATTGTCCAAAGACCATTTCCATATTCCTCAAAAATGGATTTTTTTTTTTTTTCATCTTCTTCTAAACAGTTTTAAAATATTTTTACGTTTCCAAATACATTTTCTGTGTTGTTTTGTATTTTTTGCAACTGTAAAAAATTATTTTCAAAGCACCAAACAAGCCAATATGTAGCTTCATTATGCTTGTTTGTAATCCAAATTTTGGACCATAAAAAGATGTTTATTTTATAAGCTAGATTAAACCACAAAAAAAAATTCCATTAATTAAGTAGTTTTGTTTGGCGCTTGACATGCACGCACGTAAGAAAAATTTGCGCAACAATTCTATATCACCCGACACTTTAACCCAAAATTAAAAACCGCATTAATGTGTCGTGGTTTGAGTGGTGTATGAAAAAGAAAAAAGTAATTTGAAAGGAAAGACCTCACCACTCAGAGCATGACACATAAGAGTGATTTTTAATTTCGGATTAAAGTGTTAGGTGCTATAGTATTTTTCAAATTTGCGATATTCAAAATCCAAGCAAACCCAAGTACATAAAAATCCAAAGAGATAATCCAGGTTCTATTGGATGTAAATTATTGAATAGAAAAGACAAATTAATTATATATATATATATATATGTTGATTGAAAAATGAGAGCTACGCTATATTTTAGTCAACACATTGTTTGAATAAATAGAGTTGAGATTTGAACCTGCAACTATTCAATTTCTTACAAATAGGGAAGGGAAGCGATACCACCGTGCTGCATGACTAATGATACTAATAATATCAACAATGAGGTGTTTGACCTGTCAGAACCCGAGTAATACCCGCTCCCCACATGATGCTTCCGCTTCATGGGATTATAGATTACGATACCAACCACTTGATGCTTCCGCTTCATGGGATTATAGATTACGATACCAACCACTTATGGATTGTATAAGTCCCTGACTACTAGCCCCAACTAGTAACTGACCAAAAGAAGTTGATTGATTTTGAATCCAGTATGTTTGGATCTATGGCTCACCTCTTTTCCGTAAGACCAGCTTTCGTTGCTTATTTATCTGGACAATGATAAAAATTTCCCCCATTGTGGACATGCTTTTCCACATCTTCTCTTTTTAAAAGGTGGTGTTAATTAGGACTACGCGAATTGAATATGGCCTTTGTGGGTACTCTTAATTAGCTTAGCTATTTGAGGGAAAGAATTCAATTCCTCCACAAGATTTGGGTTAGAAAGAAAACAAAAAATTCTATACGGATACAATTCTCAATCTGAGTGTTGTGGTTGATCAAAATTAGGAAATAACAGAGAGGAATGCCTTGCAACTGAGCTGGTCCCCTTTGAGGCTACAAATTTGATCGAAATTGTGACATACAACTTCCAGTGAATAACTCCCAATTGAATCCAATTAAAACATATATCTGAATGAAAACAACCCATCAGATTCCTTTCGTTTCAAATCTCAATTCCCATCACCATCCAATTTTCCATTCTTAATATCCAAATTCTAGAGCCTTGAGAGGTGTGAATTGTACAAATTGACAAGACACAGATTTGAGATAAATCCAAATTCAACCAACTTTAGTTTATTTTACATGTCACAAAGTAAAAAACTTCAGATAAAGATTAAGATGGCGTTTGACGAAATTATATAAATTCAAATCAACTATCTAATCTCAAAAGTTATTTTAAAAAATAAATAAATAAATTTATGAATTTTTAGAAAAAATCAGATTATGAGTAAAAATAACTTTCACACTTTTAGAAAGAAAAGAATTTAATGCCAAACGCAATTTTTTTTTTTTTAAAATAACTTTTAAAAAGATCTATGTCAGAAATTACTTCTCCAAAAATACTCCATTAGTAGAAAATTATGGCAAACACCACCTAAATCTTTAGGTAAATTAAATAAAATTTCAGATAAATTAAAATTAAAATTCCGTTTGGATTAATTTCACCTAAAATTACTTTTGGGTTCAAAGGAAATTTTAGAGCTCAAATTTTCAGAGCTGGAAAAGGAAATTTTAGAGCTCAAATGAAATATATCACTTACTTGAAATTGAGGTGATCAAATGAAAATATATCACTTACTTGAAATTGAGGTGATCGAGAAAAAATTAGGCACAGTTTGAATTTATTTTTATTTTTTATTTATTTTTGTTTTTTTATAAGTACTTTTTTGCTTTTTTTTATTTTTTTTTTATTTTTATTTTTCTAAGAAATTAGATATTGCAATTTAAAAAAAAAAAAATAATAATTACTTATAAAAAACAAATCGAAATGGTGCCTTACTTCGTAATTAAGTGCTTTTCCGCAATCACTTTTTCTGATATGATATGATATCAGAAAAAGATAGTTATCTAAAATTATAATAATGTTGAGAGAAACTAATCCAAAACATATCCTAATAAACATATATGGTACGGTTTCAATCCAAAAAACAAACCCTCTAAAAAGAAAATTCAGCAAATGAAACATGAAAGTACAGTACGTTGAGCTAAATGTCTTCCATGTCAATACACATCATGCTTCGATCCTCTTACCATTTTACTACATGTGCATGCACGCACTACCCCCAAAAGCAGCTAGCTTACAATCTATCCCTACATTGCGCATTCTAACAAACAAACAAACAAGCCTTTATAGATACCCCCCAATACCACATATATATATATACACATATATATGCAGCTAGCAGATTGAAAGGAGACTTTAATTAGTGGTTGTGGTGACCAGGTAATTTTTCCTTGATCTTCTCCATCATGCTTTTCTTCTCATGCTCTCCTGGAGTGATGGTAGTGGTGGTGCTGGTGCTGGTGGTTTTGGTGGCAGCACCGGTGGTGGTCTGCTCCTGCTCATCCTTGTGCTTTCCACCCGTTAATTTTTCCTTTATTTTCTCCTTCATTCCTTTCTTCTTCTTCCTCCTTCCACCTTGTCCATCACTCTCAGACTACAAATCAACCAATAATAATAATAATAATAATAGTGATAATAAAATATAAGTATATATATATATATATATTTTTTCAAATCAAATGTAATTTTTTTAAAACAATAAAATAGAAAAAAAAAAAAAAAAAAAAAAAACCTAAAATGCATGATATAATTTTTAAAATTGCCAAATGAGCCCAGTATCAATATATATCAATATATCAACATATGAATTAATGTATCTAATATCTCACCGAGCTAGAGCTGGAACTGCTGGAGCGATGAAGCTGCTGCTCAACTCCATGAGCAGGAGCAGGAGCAGGAGCAGGAACAGGAGCAGCCGCAGCCTGTGGTGCAACAGTTGGTGGAGGCGTTGTGCCAGGCTTGGTTGCAAAGCCGGAAAGGTGCATGGGATTACCGTGTTCGTCGGTGAGCTGAACTGGGCGACCGTGTTCGTCGGTGAGTTGAATTGGGTTGCCTTGCTCATCTCTTAAATCTGCCATTTTCAGTACTCTACCAAAAGAAAAGAAGCAAACTTCAATCAAAACACACTATCTAGCTGGATTTAGAGAGTGGAGAGAGAGAGAGAGTTGGGGCCCTTTAAAATGGCTGGACTGCATGAGTGAAGGACAGGGGTCTTTCTCTTGCATGTCCACCTGGTTGTGACACGTGTTGTTAGGGGGTGTAAGAGAGACAACAAAAGTGTTGCCACGTTTGAAGAGTTGGGGTACGTGTAGGTTTATTAGAGTGACAACTGTTGCATGCTTTTTTATTGGATTGAGATGATCATCCAGATGAGATGAGATAGAGTCGATCATCAGGTGAAGACTAAGTGTTGTTGATGGATGGAATCATCTGGATTAGATGGTCCTGATTATTTAACATGCCTTGGAAGGGAATTCACCGTTGGAAGAAAAAAAAATGACAATGGAATTATCAAATCGGAAGATGTCATAGTATAACGTTGAATTCCCTTGGATAAAGCTTTAAATTTAAAGATTTTTGAATAATTTTTTTAAAAATAAAATGGTTTTTTAGAGTGCAAGTATCTCAGCTTTAATATATATATATATATTCAAAAATGATAATTTAAGGATTGGTACTTAAATTAAAAATTAAGGTCAACTCACCATTTTTTCACATATCGATTTTAAAAAATCAACCGTTGGATTAGTTAATCTTCTCATATATATCATGTCTACCAAAAATTACAGTGATTTGATCATTGGTTTTCAAAATATATTTCGTAAAACACTCTAACAATATTTACCGTTGAATGCTATAACAATTGTTTAACAGTCTAGATTTTGAAAACCGACCATTGGATCATAATGATTTTTGGCAGACATGACATACATAATAAGATTATTTAATCCAACGGTTTGTTTTTCAAAATACCTATTCCAACGATAAGTGCACCTTAAATTAAGGTTAAGGACCGATTCTCACTCGATCATTTCTGTATATATATATCCACATAATATACATTAGTAAAGTTAATGGTTAGATGTTAATGGAGAAGGGAGCAATAAATGGGTTAAGAACTTTATTCATGAGGAATGGAACCAGAGACCTCATCCCATAAAGGGAAAGATATGAACTACTGAGTCATGAAACCAGTAATTATATAATATTTTACTATTTACATATCAACTTAACTCTCTCACTGTTGAGAATTGCGTCATACTATTTATACAGTGGAAAATTCCATTCAACGTCCCCTTCTAGCCACTCTTTTCTTTTTCCTTGGTGTGTATGACCAACTTGAAATAAGTATTTTGAAAATTTTACTGTTGGATTAGATGAACTACTTATACGTATCATGAATACAAAAAATCACAATAATCCAACAGTCGATTTTTCACAGTTTTGAGAAAAATTATGAAAAATTGTAAAAAACTGTCACATTCTATTTTTTAAAGAATTGACTATTGGGATTACTATGACTTTTTTCATTTTGGTATGTATAAGTGGAACATCTAATCTAACTGTCGATTTCTCAAAATTTATGTTCTAAATTGGTCAGACACATTAGAGAGGGAGAAGGAAAATGAAAATTTAAAAATGGGAAGTTGAATAGAATGGTTGTCGAACAATAATATTAAGGTAGACAATCACAATAAATCGTGGAAAGAATTGTAAAACGGTCCAAAACTCCAATTGAAATCAAATGAAACCCTACATCTCTTGCGTTTGGGCAAAATTTTGCACAGGGCTGGTCGGGGCAAACAAGCAAAGGGGACTAGGCCTGGTGGCCTACCTACGGTTTATTGTCAGCCCAACGGATTCTACTACCTAAAAACGAGAACTAGAACCATAACTCAGACGAGTCAAGTAGGATAATAGATTTCTCAAATTTAACTTCATCCTCTCGATTTCAAGACCTCTTCCAAGCAATCTTGTATATATATTTTGGTAATTCTTACATCCTACTCAAATAAATAAGTAACTTGATAAATTAAAAAGTTTAAAAATAAGATCTAATTAAATATAACCCAGTTGTCTTACAAGCAAATCGAGATAATTTGATTATTTAAAGCATCGATGAACTTATGGAATCATGTAATACTCTGCTTGAATTTGGCTCAACAAAATTAACAAGCTCAAAAATAAAATTGGAAGTCAGTTTGTTTATATTACGAGCAAACTCGAACAAAACTCTTATCGAATCCATCTGGAGTTTGAAAACTCTTCTTGAACCGATATGGAGTCAAACTCGAATAGCATGGTTTGTTTCGTCGCCCTAGAATCAAGGGGTGCCCAAAAACACCTGCATCAATTCAAGTCAATGTCCATAAACTAGAGTAAACACCAAAGCAAAGTTAGTTCGACGCACTGGCCATAGCCGGCATTGGTTTGGCCTTTCACCTCACACAAATTGCATAGCAGATTTAACATGCATTCCACTGGGAAAAACAGTGCTAACCTTCATTCCGAAAACAACCGAAACATGTCATGTTTACTAAAAATCAAAATACATAAAAACAAATAAAAAACACAAAAGCTGAAACATAAAGATCAGAGCCAGAAAACATAAAAGCCTGCATCAAAATAATACATACTGGTGCAACACTGTATTATGTAGCTTAAGAATGCTACACTGAGATTTAACCCTGTAAACCAATGAAATTGATCAAGCATCTATTACTCTCTGTAGCTATGTAGACATTTAGCGTCACAACTCGAGGATGAGTGGACACATAACATTGCATTCTTGGCAGATCTAGAGTTCCTTTAGCAGTAAGGATTTCACTTTTTGGATCAATTGATGTATGTGTTCATGCAAGAAACAAATTTTTTACTGTACAAAGTAAGAATAGAATTACTCATCTCATGATGCATTCTACTACTAATCTTTTCTCCTATATATTGAACTGTTATTTCTTATATATATATATTTATCTTCTTTTTCTTTTTTTTTTTCCTTCTTTACATTCAGACTGAATGTTCTTTAGCAATATCTTCATGAGTAATGTCCTGCTTCCCTTCACAATTCTGGCTCCAACTGAGATTTGCAGAGATCATCAACAGTGGAATCTGTATACATAAAATACGGAGTCACAAGAAGTGTTCGAAGAATTTGACATTAAGATAAAAAGAGGTGGGATATATAGAGCTCAAGTATTCGGCGGTTTTGCAGTTTTCAGTTCCGCACAAAGTTATATCCCTGCATACCCTGAGGACAGTGTATGGCATCATGGAATGGGAAGTCCAAGATATAATACTGGAGCTAATGTAAGAAGAAACACAAAATCTGCAGTATTGTGCATTGACGCAAGCAATAAATAGACAGAGATGCTCACCGCTTAATAGCTAGGAAGAAGCTCACTCCTTGCTAGATTTTGCCCAGAAGAAACCCTTTTTTCTGGTAGAGTGGTTCTCCGAGAAGGATCTGGTTCCCTTTGACCCAAAGGAGAAATGTCGCCTCAAGAAAGGCTTTCCCAAAGAGCCCCTCATGCTGGAACTGGAGCCCATCTTGGGACCCTTCTCTTCATGCCCACTGCCTTTCCAGCGATCAACCGCAACGAAATCGCCTTCCAGATCACTATCCACAATCTGCTTCTTTGATCTCTTGTTGTTTCTAGCCTTCAAATCCATTTCTGCTTTCAAGACTTTTTCTGACAACTTTAAGGCCTTCTTCTCCCCAAAAGTACAAACTGGGCAAGCCGGGTCATACTTATTGATTTCAGGTGTCATATTCTCTAAGCACTCAGCATGATAAACATGTCCACAAATTAGAACAGCAACCACAGAAAGGTCATTACCGGCAATAATTTTCTGGATGCTAAACGAAGATTTCTCAGTCAAGAGCTTTGAGCAAACCCCACATGTTTGCAAATCAATAGATGGAGAAGCTGAAATTCGGCTACTTGATCTGGTTATCTTATCACGATTAAAGCCCAACGAATCGCTGTCGAAAGACCACCTTTCTCTATGAGATGTGGCCATGAATTCAGGAAAACCGTGCATAGACCAACCATCTGAAGACCCACCATGAGAGCCCCTAGTTGATTCATTGCTCCATGCGGGGAGCACAGAAGGTGGCCTTTCTTCAGAAATAGAGTAGTTGCTGGGTGACTTCAGTCCTGCTACTCGACTATCAGACGCTTGTCGTAATAGCTTGTGTCCTGGAGAATGTCGGGGCCACCTTGATGGGGTTAAGCTGACAGGAAACGGGTGACTTTGGGACGACAAAGGGGATGTCGACAAAGATGAAGTTGAAGGCGCTGCAGGTGATAGTTTCGTATGAGACGGTTCTGAAACTGCTGGGAATTCAGTAGCCTCCTTCACCTAAAGTGTGATCAAAGATGGGAAGTGCCATATTAAAGTAAAGTAGACTTCAAAGCCAAAAAATAAAAGAGCAAACCAGAAAGCTACATTTACTAGAATAAACCCCAGATGCCTCAAACTCACCTCCATGGAGATATTCCCTGAGATAGATATATCTGCCAGAGACACGAAAAAATGTCAGATCCAACAAAAAGAAAGTGAGCTACAAATGTTTTGCAGACAAAATAAATAAATAAATAAAACATATTATGGTGTGAACAAAGCATAAAGTCTTGATTAAGTGATGTAGGATGTTAAGGGTCAGCAACAATAGGTTATGGTTGAAGGCAAGAAGCTGCAGTAATTTCATAAAGAAGTTGCTTGAATTTTTGAACAGCAACTGTTTCAGGGTTCATATTGCAATTATTTTAGGGTTTGAGGTATTAGAATGAAGACTTAAAGGCTGGAAAGGGTTAGGGTTGTAAAAGGTTGGGTTTAGGGGTTTAAAAGAATGAAATAAATGTTCTTTGTGATTTAAAAAAAAAAAAAAAAAAACAGAACCACGGAAAATTAAGAAAAAGAAGAAGAAAGTTAACATACTAGAACTGCACTAGTAGGGCCTAGGCATCGCACCTAGAGAAGGCTTCACACCCTCAAAGTTTGTGAATCATTCAAAATATGCAGAAAATTCCTTCATTAAATTAAAAGAGAGACTTGCAAGCCTACATAGAGAGCTCAAATAAAACCTAGTCCTAGTAGAACAAGGAAATAGCAACTACTAACAATAACACTAACAAGAAAATAGCAGCCAGGGCAACTAACAATAACACTAAAGAAAATAGTACTCCCTCCGTCTCACAAAGATAGGCCATCTTTCCTTTTTTGGCTGTCCCAAAATAATAGGCCACTTTGAAAAGTCAAAGTATATTTTTTTCAACTTTTCCATACTACCCTTTATTCTTTTTTTAACTTTACTATAATACCCTTATTCTTCTTTAACTTTACCCAATCCCAAAGTCCAAGAAGGGTAGTTTTGGAAATAGTGAAAGTAAAAGGATGACAAATCCACTCATAATGAGTTTCCTTAATATGCGTGCATTGAGAAAGAGGCCTATCTTTGCGGGACGGAGGGAGTAACTAATTAAAATAGCAATTAGGGACAGTTGCCATGCTAAGTCCAATTAATGTTGGGGACACCTTCTGGAGCTGTTTATGGCCCAACACAGCAGGCCTATAAACTACTATATTGGGCGCCAGCATCATTAGGCCTATCAAATAAGAAGATGCCTGTGAGCTTAGCTCATAAACTTGTTTGAGCCTTGGACTTATATCTCAGGCCCAGTTCAAGTCTCTACCTAATGTTGAATACCTTCTTCACCTACTTGCCAATCAAAAAAAATAAGAAGGATGCCCAACGAGTAATTAGCATCCTAATGTGGTGATCCTATTCCTCCAAGTACAATTTGCTTAGGTTCAACAAATAACTTCCATTAGTTCTACACTTCTCCCAGGACAATAATGATCTTACAGCACACAGTCACATTCAAAATAGTTTATATTTTCTTTTCTGCCATGACAAAGGTCATCTTAACACTAAATGAAAGATCTCAAGAAACAGTGGAAAAGGTATGTGCAGCTTCAACTTGAGTGGTGAAAGGAAGAAGCATTGGTGCCACCACAAATAATCTATGCATGTGGTCAAGCCATATAGGTCCAAAATCCCTTATTTTATCATCAATTGAGGTTACTCCTAGACTCAGACTTTGAAAAGAGGTTATTACCTGTTTTGAACATGGATAAACCCTGACTCACCATGAATTGTGGTAGAATACCCTTAAATCAAAATCCAACATAGAACACAAATAGTTCCTCATACATAAAATCTGGTTGTCATTCAACTCTACCAGAGCCATATCTTCTGTTACATTGCAAGATCTCTTGTTCTGACACAAATTACCATTACCATACACAATGATGCCAGCACATTCATACAAAGATTATGGTGAGATTTTTTCTCCATTTCATACTTTTCTATTAATGGCTGTTCCCTAATAAAGCTTCAATACATTTTCTCACTCACTGCTCAGTTACGCTTTGCTATTATGGTATGACTCATGATTGATTTTGCCATGGATGTAACTCTTCTCTTACTTCTCAGCCATACTTCAAAATTCTTAATAAATGCAAGAACAATATCACCATTTTTGTTCAATAGCCTTCAATCTATACCAGAGAAGTTCTCTTCGCTGGTGCTGTTACAATTATTCTGATCAATACATATGACTCGCATCATACTGGGAGCGTCTCCATTCCAGCAAGTAGTAACATTCATATGACCAAGAATATTTATTACCCAGTTTCCTCCCTCATTTCTTCCTTTCATTAGGTATAAAGATGGGTTCGAGCTCCTTGACTATATTTTCTGACAATTTGTGGAGGCGAGAGCGTCCTTTCAAATCCAAATTCCAAAGACTTGGATCATATATATTTCCCTTCATGCATTTAAAGATCAGTTATTAACCAAATGTCCTTCAAATTTTTCGTAAAGATTCAATTTTCAACACATCCTTAATGATGCCAAAATTGAAAAAAATTCCACCTTTCTTCCCCCTATTGGCAGATTTTCGTGTACATCTTTTCATCAGTGTCTTGCTTCTGCTGATTCTCCATTCCCTCATTTCCCAACCTCGGTTCAGAATGTGACCTTAGAAAAAGTGAATATGTTGAATCTTTTGCAGAAAAGAAAGTTGAAAGTTATCTCCTTGTGTTTGTATCATGTGTAAGGCCAACCATGAGACATAAAGACTATTTATTCCTTCATTACTCCTCAACTTCTTCATTCCGTCACTGCATCCAGAAATAAGCAAGCGTAGAGTTCCCCGAGGGATCTCGTAGCCTTCCTACTTTTTGTCTTCTCCTACTTTGGTGGCAAAAGAGAATGAACTTTGTCGACAATTCTTTTTGTGCATTATCTAAGTAGCTTAGGATGAAAGAATTATATAATTTTTTTGGACATCTTCAAGTTGCCAGCCTCAATATGGAAGAATCAATCACTTGCCAATCATTGGGCCTTAGTCACCTCAAACTTTAAGTGTGTCCAAAGTTTGAATATTCATAGAGACTTGAGCATTGTTGTCTCTTTTTTCCTGTCTGAAAACTATAACATCATCAGGGTGGAGTTTCTCTGCCTAGGAACTTTTGAAGTTGAATTATCATAGGTTTTCTCTCACTTATCCAGGCTATTGGCATTAGAGCCATTGTATATGGTGACTCCTTCTAAGTGGAAATGCTAACTCTCCTACTTGATCTCAAAGAATGCAAAACTAGGGACCTATTTTAACACTAACACCAAGTTCTAAGCCAAGAGAAATGCTACATATTTGAAAATTTTTCTTTTTGATAGATTCCATGCCACCTCTTTCTTTTCACTTTTAATAATCATAGATGTTGTATCTTGCCTATTTTTTTTGTTCTATTGAAGGAGATCAAACAACCTCCTTTTGTAATGTCCACCTCTCATTCATCGATAAGTTGTCATTTTTAAGCAACAAAATATTGCTCCATTCATTTGACAATTTCTTTGTTCCTAAAATCTTTTTTGAAAAGAGGTCAACCAATTCAGTCCATTTCTCTTATTCAATTTAAGAAATCTAATGATATACCTATTGGCCTGAAGGTTCTTGTCTTCATCATTGCTAAAGCTTCTTCATAAAATGCTACCTTCTAATTATGGTGCAAGAGAAGTGCAAGAGAAACTAGTTCAATATTAAAAAAAAGTAATGGACCACATACATAAAACAGCATAAGCATATCAATCGAATCCAATTTTGCTCAGCATATAACTTAAGTAACTTTTCAATCATCCTTGCACACAGAATAATGCAAATAATGCAAATAATAATAATAATAATAATAAAAACACTTTGGCTTGTTTTTCTCACATCAATATTATAAAAGAGAAAAGAGGATAACATAAAAGTCTGAGATGCATGATAAGATAAAAATCTGAGATGCACATCCCATCCCTTGCAGACTTACTCCATCATAGAGCAAAACAGATAACAAGTAAAATAAAAGTGCTAAAACTCCAGAGATTTACCTGAAGCAGGAGATGTCGATTTAACAGCACTTCCTTCAGAAATTGGGGACTTTTCCCATTCAAGTGATTGAAAATTTTCCGCTGGACTTCCTGCTTCTGATGCATATGCCGTTTCAACAACCGTTTCAGATTTATTTTCCAATCCATCAATCCTGCTGACTCCATCTGAAAACCAACTTACAGAAGTCTCTTCACCAGCTACACGCCCTCGGTTATCCCATCGAAAGCTCCATGACGGTGAATATCGAACATTTCTATGTGAAATTTCACTGCTTGATCCATTTGGTATAGTTCTGTCTCTAGCAGCAACACAACAAGTAGAACCCATGCTCACTCAAATACACCACATAAAATACTTGAAGTTTCCAGCAGCAACTCACATTCTCTGAAGTGAAAACTCAACTAATAAACCAAGCATGATTACTCTAAGAAGAGAGCCACAAGGCTAGTTGTTCCCCTGAAATGTAAGACAGTCAAGATAACTGAAATCACTCATCTATATGTTAAGAACTATATGAATAAAATTATTATTTAAACAACAACCGCAAATCCAAATATATGAAGAGCATCACAATTTTTTATTTTTTTTTTCTATATTTTTTATAGGGTTAAATAACTACGTGAAACAGAAAACAAAATCATCTACCAATCTAATTAATAATTCTCAGATGAACCAAAACTCCTCCAATACTTGAAATACCGCATCAAGTTTGTTGATACAATCTTCAACCTCCATAATAAACAAGATCATAACCAAAATTTCCAAACCTCAAAAAAGGATTCTAAATAATTCAAACGTGGTTCCAAATTACAACATTGAATAGACCATCTACATGAAAGAATCAAATCACATGCCAATATTAAAATAAAAGGCAAATCACAACCAAAATCAATTGTTAAATTTTGAATATCACTTCCCCATTCTACAATAAAATTCAATCCCCATTAAAATGGATTCTAGGGTTTCAAGGCTCTGCCTTTCCCCAGTTGAATACACACACACACACACACACACACACACACATAAGCAGCCATTTGGGTTCAGTAAAGCTAAAACTCACTGGTCCCTGAGACACTTGTGCAGCTTCAACACTCACTATTAATAATACTAATCACAAAACGATTGAATATAAAACACGCCAATAACAAATACAACAGTAACCCATCAAAAACACAGAAAACATAAACAACAAAAACCGTATTAAATCAACCAAAGAAGAGAACCTAGAATCGAGTTCATCTGCTACTTTTCAGGAAATTTAGAGTGAGTCCAAATCGAAAACCCTAAAAATTCGAATAAATCAAACCTTACAAAGGTCAGAGAGATCCGAAATCAATGGCGTAATAGCAGGAATTAATTACAGTCAAAACACCCACAATTTCTCCACGACAAAACAAAAATAACAGGAGCAAAACCCTATATATTTCAAATTTGTCTCAGGTTAATCTATAGTTCAGTTGTATATATAGCGTCGGCACTCGTACAGTCTCCGTATACAAACACGGAAAAACCTGAAACTGACGTGATCACTACGTACCTTTTCAGACTTCCAGGCTTACAACGCCACAGGAGAGAGAGAGAGTTTTAGAGAGAGAAAGTACATATGTTTAGAGAGAGAGAGAGAGAGTGAGGGATATGTTGCTTCTCCTTCCTACTAGTTGCAGGAAAGGCGGAAGTGAAGTCGTTTTAGACGGTTTTATTAACGCCGTTAGGGTCTGTTGGTGTCTGCAGCTTGGCCGTTAGATTTAACGGAGGCATATGTGCCACTTTTTGTCCGAAAATTCAAAGCCTGCTAATAGCAGCAGTACCTTTGATCTATCCGTATTGGGACATGCTACAATACATTGTACAGTATAGAAGTTAGTGGGTAGGAAAGTATTTCGTATGCGGTTTTTGGAAAATTTTCTCATCTTTAAAAAATATTCTAGCAAGAAAGATAGTGAGTGAAAACCAACCCCGACTGGTTCCTTCTGCAGTAAGCGGAGTGCGTAGTACGCATTCCATGCTTTTCACGTTACAACTTACAAGTAAGTATCATGGAATTAATTAATGAAAGTCTCTTTAAAATTCATTATTTGCCCTAATTCACACTCAATAATCCACTATTTGAGATTCTCTCTCTAAATCAACAAGTTTAGCTCTTAATGGCTTTACAAAGAATTCTCGAACTCAATTACATGAAAAATGCATTAATATTTGTAATAGCAAAGAAATTTTTAGGGTTTGTTTGGAAACTTTGAAAATTGATTCTGGCCAATTCTGATTTCTTTTTGCTATATGATTTAAGTAAACCAACTTTCAGTCTTTAATGAAGTTTTGATGCATGATCATTGCCTTAAATGAGTTACATTAATCCTGTAAGGTTGCAATTAATACAATTTAAGCCAATCATTTGATTCTATCTTTAAGTTTTAAGTAGTTAAAGTTGAAAGTAGGCCATTGTATGGTGCAATGAGAAATGATTCGGAACATCAAAAATGAAAATGTGTGACTCTAAATTAATTGTGGGTGTGACCTTTTCACATAATTTTAAAGTTAAGATTGTATCCATCTCACCTCACCCTATCCTTTTTTAAGATTATATATGTTGGGAGCGGAAATCTCATGAACTCGTGATAGTGCTTATAAATCATGGCATTAAAAAAAATTAAATCTGAATCCTTTATTACATAAAGAGATGAATCCGTACCTTTGAGATCTGTTTGGATTGATCTCAATAAATCACGGACTGTAAAAATCTGCTCGAATTCTTCAAGCCTTTTACCGTATTCCTCTTATGCCAGAACGTGAAGAGAGAGTGACTCTCTTTGTGCTCTACTTGTTAGGCAGCTGCCTGTAGGATTTAGAAATAATATTTCGTCTAACCTAGAGGCTGCCCAACGTGGCATATATATAGGCTACGATAGGGACCTAAAAGCAAATAAGTTTCGGGCTCTTAATATAAATATTAATTATAATTCATTCCACTAGAGAATTATAATTACACTCCCTCGCTTATTCGAAATTCTATTTCGAGCTCTTTGTTATTAAATACTTATTAATCTTTCTACATTAAGATTACAAATACCCATTGATTAAATTAAATTACTGACAATTTTATTTAATCAACATCTGTTAATCTCATTGAGACCTTACACTTAATTTATTTGATATATCGGATACAAAATCTACTGCAGGGTTTGACATAATCAAAACTTATAAGCATCCTCAAGGGGGTATCATCAATTTATATTACAGGACGTGAATTCCGTTAATAATTAATATATACTATACACTTAATGTCTTTACCCAACTCATCGAGTTTGTTGATTCATAAAAGATCTCACTCTATATGAATCGAGATAACAAATACTGAGTGTATGAGCATATTAAATATTTCGGGATTAAGAGTATAAGTATTCATAATAACCATGAAGTATAAATTGTTTAATATGTCAGTATAAAACAATTACCCCAAGACAGTCCCGTTCAATACACACAAGTGTACTAGTACAAGAAGTCGGAACTAAACCATTCCCCATAGTCAAGACAGACCTACTGAAATCTTGTACTACAATCTTACCGATGGTGTGTCCAACTCCATCTTAAATTGTGAACAATAAGTTTATATTCTACAATAACTGATGATCTGATATTCTGTGTGAAAACCGAACTCTACACACCAGATCATCTACTATGTAGAATAAAAGACATACATGCATAACATTAAAAGATAATATAATGCAAATATAGCTTGTACAAATTCTCATTTAAAATGCAATATCAGAATTTATTAATAAATAAATACTAAGGTCTATTACATAAAAGTATGACTTTTAGTATATATCCCCAACAATATCTTAACACGGTTGTTATTGGATAATAGCTTTTACTCGGTAGAGTTTGGATCAAATCCTGAACCAAGTTCCAGCTTCACCTGAGCTCAACTAAACTAGTTTCAATTTGAAAAGAGTGTGCCACCCTTTTATAAGAGGGGCGATCAGTAAAGCGGTGTACCAATTATTAATCCTTTATAATTTTGTTTATAAAGTAGCACCAATAAAAGCATATTACATCAAAATTTAACATATACACAAAAGCTTTGAGATCATTAAAGAGGGGACCCACTACATACGTAAGAGATCGATGTGGCAAGCTTTGGGAAAAACACACTTTAATTAAAGAGAAGCACAAATCCTTTATTTCATCAACAATTATGTATCGTATGGTGTTCTAACATGCATCACATGTCTGTGTTGGGTGATGACAAAGAATCCTGGCCCCAGTTTGGAAACTATCCTTTCCGCGATTTCAACGTACATTATATATATATATATAATTGATCGTTGGATTAGATACTCTTATAATGTATGTCATGCCTGCCAAAAATCACAGTGATCCAACGGTTGGTTTTTGAGAAAAGTGACTGCTAAAAAATGATAAAATTTTAAAGAACAAAAAAGTCATAATTTTTCAAAGTTAAATTTTTCAAAGACTAATCGTTGGATCACTGTGATTTTTGGCAGGCATGACATACATTATAGGAGTATCTAATCCAATGGTTAGTTTTTCAAAATTTTCATCACAAGTGGCTTTACAAGATGGCACATGATGCAAGATGCATCAGGTTTAGGTGCACCTGATAATAGCGCCTCTGATACACACACAGATATATATATATAAGAAAAATCTTAAATATATAAAAAGAGTTATGATCTAGTCAGTAAATGCTAACTTAGCCTAAGTCAGTAAATACTTAAATGGCTGTAAATTATTCAAGCAGTTTAGATTATATCACTCAAATTGACGAGATCTAATGACCATTTAAGTGTTTGCTGACATAGTTAAGTCAGCAAACGCGCGCATGACTTGATCATTCCAATATATAAAAATATATTTATACTTATTTATTGACATTAACTCATATCATTTGCAATGGGATATTTGTAATTATGAAAAGCAATTCTAAAATTATAAGCTTCGATATGATGAACGGGTAGCATTCATTGACATAAGGACTATAAACGAGTTAAATCGAGCTCAATAATAAGTTGTTAATTAATGCAACCTTAAAATAAAGAAGAATAGCATATTCTTTTAAGAACAATAAAATTTTAAGTCCGCAAGAGGATAATGCTCGATTCGATTAGGGTTCTTTGAATTCCCAAAAAAATAAATAAATAGAAAACTCTCTAAAGTATTATTGAATAAAAGTTGAGTTAATCTTCGTTTACTTTAAGGTTTATTTATAGGCACCATAACACCCTAATAACAACTACAAACCTTATAAAATTGAATTTGCGTAGTATAATATTTTTC
>JAESVK010001051.1:690001-702947 GCA_017140935.1 Hamamelis virginiana
GTTTTTCAATCGATATTTTAGAAACCAACTATCAGATCACTATAATTTTTGGCATGATTATCATATATAGGAAAGATATTCAATCCAACGGCCAGTTTTTCAAAATATTCATCCTACATTGACTTCAAAATATCTATTCTACATTGGCTAAAAACCAAGTTCTCAAATAAGCTTATGTGAGGATGTCTCTAACTGGTATTTTTAACAGATTTATCCGATAGCAGCTGATGTGGTATCCAGTTTCCTTCTTTTTAAGCTCAAAGCCAAAAAGAGACTACACTTTTCGCACCATCTTCCTAATCCATGTGAATTGTAGCTTTGTTTTCCCTAACACATGTTCTTGATGATGGTATTTTTAAGATTTTAAAACAATTGAACCCATCTCTACCTCTCACCAAGAAAAAAAAAAAAGGAAAAACAAATGAACCCATTTTTATTTGGTTTTGGTAATTATGGTATGAACCCATATATATTAGCTGCAACTCGTGTGTTAGCTTATGTATTCATATATATATATATATATATATATAGCACTAATTAGGTCAATTTTCAGGGGAAAATGGGTTTTGAAATTAATTAATAGTTTAATATAGTATCATAGCTATTATTTTCAATAGGTGTTTGGTTCACGTCTTGCTACCTCCATTTCTCTGTTTCCCAACTTTCCCTCTACAAGTGGGTGGCAGCTGCACATGAAAGATATTGGCCTAAGTAATATGCATTGTTGACACATTCCCTAAGAGTTAAATTTTGGGATTAAAAGTGATTGTTGACTTAAAAAACCAGTTTGGTTTATTGTATTCATTCATTTGAATAATGGGAAGAATAGTGCATCTTTAGAAAATTGGATGTTTAATTCATTAAAAAAGGCTGATATTTTGTAGACTGGGAATTGTATTCATTTCATTTTGTAGATGCTGAAACAGCAATTTCTGTAGGGAAACCTCACAAAGTGCACATGGCTTTACAAAAGGGAATTCAAGGCCTAAAATGGATATCAAAGCATCCTCTGTAAAAGATTAATGAAATGATAATTAAGGAAAGCCAAGCCCTAAAACCCCATTTCTTAACATAATATTCATCCAAGATACAAGCTTAAGTGCTGTGAATAATATTAATTAATGATGATGGTGGTGGTGGTGACAAGGACAAGATAGGGAATTTAATATATTGTGTATAATATTAATTATTAAAATATATTGTGCATAAATTTCACTGTAGAATTTAATGGTGGCCTAAAATAGCAGAACTGTGAACAGGAAGGGAGATGCCAATAGAATGCTTCTTTCTAGGAAATAAGTTTTAAGTTCTCACCATCTAAAATGAAAATTTGCCAAATTACACCCATGTCTTTGCCTCATTTCAAATTAGAAACTGCATTTGGAATTGGTAAATCCGCGGTCCAATGCAGTTTGGATGATTACAATAGACCAGAGATTTTCCCAGAAAGCTCTGAAGGACAATCCCACAATTTGAGAGCTATATTAATTGTAGAATTATCTATTGATCGCACTTCATAAATAGAAATAAGGAATAAAAGTTCATGAGATTCTAAGGAAATATTTTTGGAATCAAAGATCAAAACCTTGGGACTCATTTGGATCTAATTGATTCAATCAATTTGGAATTCAATACCACAATTTATTTTATTGTCTTAAAATACAAATTTTCGGGGTTATGAAATAATCTATGGATACAAGTCAAAAGAAAGGATCCTCAGTTACAGTCCATACTAGGTCTGCCTAACAATTTAATTAATAGGAACTTAAGATGGTAAAGTACACACTTGAAGGTCAATACTTGGAACTACGGATAGCAAAGGAAGCATCAAATAGTTGAACTTAACAAATAAAATTAATAGCGAATACATTATTAAGAACAATCTCTGTGTACGAAGAAGCTATAGAGACAAAACCCACCACTAACAGTACATCACATACCTCAACGATGATGAAGCAGGTATTTAATAGGTATTACGATGACTTTGATGATGATGTAGCACCTACTGCAACATCACTTTCACGGCGTAGACTGTTTGCTCTGCTGTAAAGAGCCTTGGCACCCTGAAAAGTAATGGAGAATTGGTGATTGCTTGATGTAAATCAATCACATAATTTACAAGTGAAAAACGTGTCTCTAGCTTTAATGCATCCATGTTGCAAATGCAGACCCGCAATCATGGAAAGTTACCTTTTGATTATGAGATTAAAGTCACGAGATGGGGCAATGATCAAACTCTTCAAATGATTCACAAGTAATTCTTACTAAAAAAAATGATTTACAAGTAACCCTTTAGTAATGGAAATCAAAACTATTTTAGATTTTGAAACAAGTGTCAAAAGTTTATGGGGGGAAGTTATATTGAGAGCAAGCAATGTTTACATGAAATAAGCATTAAAAGAATTTCATCTAAAATAGATATTTTGTACAATTTTTATAGTTTGCATGTTTTGGTCACTTCATGCAATATGAAAAGGTTAGGACTGTATCCAGCCCACCCATCTCCCTACTTTGGCGAGACCAACACAGGGTAATGGCATTTTTATATTGTCTGCTCATTTCCATTGCTAGAGTAGTCATATTCGGGACTCCATTTAACTACCGAGAAAGAAGATACCGCCGGGATGACAGACTGAACAAAATCAAGAACCACAAAACCTTAGTCAAGCTCAAATGGATAAGAGTTCAGGCTAGTAATAACTAGACTTCAGAAGGCCCTTTTGTGCTCTGAAAAAAGGGTTGCTTGAGTTAAACTGTTAGCCATATCTTATTCTGTAACATATTCTAGCTTCAATAAAATAAAATCACCCAACAAAATTTCTTAAAACTACTATACAATTTTGGTCAAAATATCAACAGTTTGATGAAAGAATTTTACAAAATTTCTTAAAACTACTATACAATTTTGGTCAAAATATCAACAGTTCGATGAAAGAATTCTTGAGTAAAATCCTTCTTAGGATAAAATCTTCCCTTGGTTGCAAGTGACACATGTATTGGCAATTAAAGAATTTTGATTTCGTCAAAGACCTAACATAATCTTCATTCTGTTGGTAGAAGCTAGAAATTATATTGCCTCCTAAAACCAAGCCAAATTATCTACAGTTATTTATCAACAATCCTTACAGATAGAACTTAGAATAGATTAGACACCTACTATAGAGGAATCAAGATGTCTTTTGCCTAAAGAAAATTTCTTTATATTTTGTTTTTGTTTCCTTCTGAAAACGTACAGTACATATATTTAGATCAATTTCAAGTTCACATCTAAGTAATTTTTAAACAAGAAAAGTAAGGTTTTAATTTAAAATCGCAGTTCAACGATACAAATCCTGATGCAGGATCGTTTGGAATATCACTACACATTCAGATAGTGTGCAAAGGAAAATAACACTTACTTGGAAAATAGTTCCAAGCTTTTTCAGTGCTTTGGCCCGTAGCTTGAGAACATCCTTTGAGACACTTGGGTCTTTAAGAACCTGAAACAAATGCACTAAATTACCAATTGATTCCTAGAAATGCAGCTGCTGTTTTTTTTTTTTTTAAGGCTGAGCACTGATTGAAATCTCAATTTAAATCATCTTGCGAATCTTCGATGTTAAATATCAGTCTAGCCTGTATATACACATATACTGCAGCACAGTCCAAAGTCATTCATAGGAGAACACAAATCACTAAATAAATCGATTTAATAATATAAACAAGCAGGGTCGTACATTTCTTAAAAAAAAAAACAAAATAGTACTCTCGATTCTGTTTAGTTGTTTCCATCAAACTTACATCCATACAAGGTCGAGGATATTAGAGGCAAAGGTCAGAAAGGACAAAAGAGCAACACACCAACCTAATGTGTTTGACATGCCCAACACCAACCCATGCAACCCCAGCTTGGCAGTTAATTAAGACATGTTTGGAAAACTCACGAAATTTGAATCAGTCAATTGTGTTCTATCACTCTATGTGGAATTATAGCACATGAGTTGGGTAACATTATATGGAGAGATCAGCATACACACCAAGTGAAAGAGAAATGAAGTCAGTTATTGAATCCCTATGTGTGAAACAAATGTTGAGAAAACAAATAAACTCATATCAAACTTCTTGAACACCCAATGACTATGAAAGACTATTTGGTAAGCAATCATCTTCATCATTTTTCCACAGACCAGAAAGATCTTACACATGGAATACATTAGGTATTACATTTTGCATTAAACTATGGCCACGCAATTAATCTAAGAAATAACATAGATTACCAAGCAGCATGCCAAATAGCCAAACTCATTGCATTCAGCAAAACTTATTCACTTTTTAAGCTATACCATATATATATATATATATAGAGAGAGAGAGAGAGAGAGAGAGACTCACTGCTTGACAGACATGTGACAAAGTTGACTCAATATCAACCACATTGATCTGCCAAAGGGAATTAAGCATAGCATCCTTCTTATCTTCAATGGTTTTCAGTAAGATTTCTTCTTTGTTTTCTCCTTGGTTCACCTTCTTCAGTTCCTCCTGTAGTTGAATTAAAGAAACAGCACCTACATGTTTGGAGAACCATAAGATTTTTAGGTTTATTTTAAGGTTTGGACAAAAATAATCACCTTAAAGGCTCTTTCTCACCCAATGGAACTCACTGACTGCAGAAATAATGTACCTGAAGCTGCCATCACTTGCGATTTTATCATATGTCCTTTATCTCGCACCCATTCTGCCAAAAATGGTACCTTCATAAACCGTTTGTCCTTTCCAAGTTCTCTTGCAGCTTTCCTTGTGTAAATATAACCAATAGTGTGTAGCATTGCCTCACCAAAAGCTGAAGATGGCAGCAAACGTGAGTATACTCAAATTGCTATAGGAGCTGAAAAGCAAAAGAAGCATACCAAATTTCTGACCATTTATACACCATCAAATTATAATGGCCATTGCATGCATTTGTAGAATTTGACCCCATAATTAATTTCGTTCGCAGCATCATCGATATCGACACTGGAAATAAACTGAACAATTAAATTAATGTTTTAAAACCCAGTTTGGCCTAGCTCACTGGAACAATTCAGCCCAGATGTAGACCTTCCACCAGATTAGGCAAATCAAAATCTGATATGGTTGACAATCGGACCAGTACCCTAATAAACGGGACATGCATTGCAGTCCAGTAAAGAGTATTTAATTTATTTCTCAAATAATTTTATTATTTCAGAAACTAATCAATTCTTTTAGTTTTATCTGATTAATATCTTATGGAAGATGTAGTAATTTGAGAAACCATAGATAATTCTTAAAATAAAGTCACTGCTTCTAAAATCATGTGGCAACAGCAATTTGTAGTTTTGTACTCACCACCAATTGGCCCATTTGACCAGGACAATTGACCCGTGTTGGACCAACCTAGTCAATTAATGAGATTGATGGGCTGACTAATTTTAAACATTGAGTAAAGTTGCAAAGTCAAATGTAATTAACCAATTTAACATCTGACACTAGAAAAATAGTGGGGTTTTCCCCCATTTTTCTGGTGTCAACATTGTAGCAAACTTTACCTCATCTTCCACTTACCATTGCTGGGACATCCAGTAGGAAGAACAAAAATAAAATAAAATAAAATAAAGAAGCTTCCTAGGTGTAGAAAAACTACATATGTGTACTTCAAGGATAGTCAGGCCTTTGTAGAAATGTACAGAACGGAGAAGCCAAAAAATATTACAATAATAGCGAATCCAAGAATCTATGGAAAAGACATCTGGTTTCCAAAACATTCAGACAAGGAAGCTCAACTCCATTAAAGATTCTTCTATTTCGTTCCTTTCAAAGAGTACAAAAAATTGTGCGATGGACCACCTTCCAAATCAAATAAGGGTTATCACCACTCTGGCACCACCAACTTTCCATCACTCGAAGAAACACAGAAGGCGAAACCCAACACAACCTGGCACCAAAGCAAAAGGGCCACAATTCCCAAGCTGCCTTACAACGCAAAATAACATAATCAACCAATTTGGCCACCTCTTTGCACATAATGAACCAATTAGGCAAAACCAAGTTCCTACAAATTAGATGATCAATTGTCAAACACTTATCGTGCATTGCCATCCAAGTAAAGAAAACCACTTTTGTAGGAACTGACATCAACTAAACCTAGGAAGATGAAAAACCCACTCCCTGAAGCCCAGAAAATAGATCAAAGTGAGATTTCACCAAAAACATTTCATTTTCCCTTCCTTTCCAAACAATTTTATCATCAACGCCCTAACCAACTTTACCGAATAAAGCCTATCAAAAACCAACATAACACCTTCCGACTCCCAATCATGGAAATTCTGAACAGAGGCAATATTCTAAAACATCACCTCACCCATCCGTAACACAATATCTTTAATCCAAGCATCCTTGTCAACCACAATCCAAAATAGATCGGGAAACGGCTCCCTTAATGCCACCTGCCCACATCAAACATTGTTTCCATAATCTTACTCGCATAGCATCCTACTTTAGACCTCATCTTCTTCTCAAACAAGTTCATTATAGCTTTCCAAAGGCCTGCCCCACAATTACCCCAAACTTCCTTTGCCCACCACTCCCCCTCCTTACATCCATACATCCACACCATAACCTTTCTCCAAAAGCAATTCCTTTCCTATACAAACCTCCAAAACCATTTGCCCAAGAGAGTTTTATTTTAAAAATTATTTGAAAAGTTTATTGGAAATATTTAAGAGTAAGTGTGGATAAATATACGCATTTTGTGTCTTTATGTGTTCTCTTTGGGTTGGTTGCTGTGTGCGTGAAGGAGGGAGGGGAGCACCTTATTGCCATTCTTGGAGAACAGAAAAGCTAGGTAATTTGGGGAATTTTGTCACAATACACTGGAATACCAGCATTTGAGAACATAGAATAGCTTTACAAGGTGTTATTGGCATATAAAGAATTCTAGTAAGCAGAAGGAACACGTACTTTAAGATCCAAGTACCCTGTTTAATTTCATCATGCCCTCTAAGCAAATGCAGTTCAGTATTAAGTATACTATTAACAAGGAAAATTGGAAAAGGTCTACCAGCTGTTGAGAGACGGCGGGCTTCTGAGTTCGCCCAATTCACAAACTCCTCTGTTCGACCATCAATGAATGGTTGTAGGTGATCTTTCAGAATTGTTACAAGCTTTTCTTCCCTTTCCTTCTGCAGGGCCTGCACAATAATAATTGACAAAAAAGTTTCAGTAGAGTGCATCAAATAGTTGACAGTTTCAGAAAACACTAGTGGATTGGTTATACCTTCATCTTCTCCTGAACTTTCTGCATCCGTGCTTCAGGAGCCTGTGAGTCTTCTTCAACATCGACAGATGCCAAAGAAGCCAATGCAAGCTGCCCAACATAATCTTCAAATAATTCACTCCCAAAGAGCATCCCAAATACAGATGAAGGGTCCACCATGGTGTCCCTGACAAAGGAAGTAATAGTTATATACTACATCCTTCTCTCCACCTGTTTTCTCTTGGTAAAGGAAAATTGTGAAAAGAAAACGAAGTTCGGCAGAAAAACTGTTTTCTAAGCAAGTGACCAAAAAGAAATAACATTTTGTACAAGAACAATGGGGTTTCGATATATGCTCTGAGCATGTTTTATCCACTTCGTTTAAACTTACTGTTGTATTCCTTCCTTTCCATGCTTGTCATAGGCTTCTCTCTTCTCAGGATCGCCTAAAACTTGATAAGCCTCCCCGAGTACCTACACACATGAACCAAACTTAAAGAATAAATACAAAAGGCAACAAGGGATGCAAATAAAGAATAAAATTCCTTTCTCATATATATGGCTCTTGAGCTATATAAACCACGAAGGTAATACAAGATAAAGGCAAGGAAGTACATTATAGAATGAGACAACTGACGGAAAAAAATCTGAGGCACAATCAAAACGCAAAAATTAAATATTTCATCATCAACTAAAGTCAAAATCAGCGACAAATGAACAACCTAGTTATTTCAGACTCAAGACTTGAAAAAACCATTTACTTGAACAATTAACAATAGTACTCTCTTGTTATGTTATGACTTATGACCAATAAAAATAAAAAGGAACCACAGTATTCTCTGTTTAATAGTAAACCAACCGATACAAATATAAACAACAATCTATGAAGATAGTTCAATGATTAAATTGTTCTTTTATAGAGAATTAAAGCTAACACCTTTACCTGGAAATTTTCAGCAGCTTTTGGGTTGCCAGGATTCTTATCTGGGTGAACTAGCCTTGCCTGGAAAAGAAAATGCAAAGTAAATTTATCCCACAATTGAAAAGATTCACATTTATCATTTTTTTTTCTGCGTAGCAGATTCAGGACAGAGAAATTCCAAATAAATAAATATATACATATATTCAAGCTTACAAGCAGAATTTGGTTGCATTCAACCAACCAAATATGTGGTAAAAGGTATTGTTGAGTTAAACAGTCAAATAGTAATACCAACTTGTAGGAGCTTGAATGCTATGTTTCCATTTTAAAAGTTTGATAATAGTAATCACAGCTGAGTGTTATATAGTCATATGGATTCCTGAAGTTGAATAATCCCATCTGAGGTGTTTTTCATATTGTTTCAAACAAAAAATTTACACAGGCGCGCGCGCACAGCCTTTTCTTTTTCCCTTTTTCTTTTTTGATTCTTGGCTTGGAATGAAGGGGGTAAACCCATGTCCATCCAGCCTCAGCTGTGATTTCTGTTTTATGAATTGAGGAAACAAAAACAAATTTCGAAAACCCATAAAATAACAAGGTGGAAAATGAGGTGAAACAGTACCTTGAGGTAGTAAGCCTTCTTGATCTCTGCTGAAGACGCATCAACACTGACACCCAAGATATCATAGTATGCTGTGTCCTTCACCATTGCTTTCAGAACACAACTTTGAAAAAAAAACAGACAAAAATCAACCAGAAACTAAAAGGGGTATCTCACAAAATAAAATTATTAAAAAAGGGGCATCTCTCTCTCTCTCTCTCTCTCTCTCTCTCTCTCTCTCTATATATATATATATATATATATATATATATATATATATATATATGTATATATATGAAAAGCAAAATGTTCCAAACTTGATATGCAGGGGATTTTGATGAGACCAAAAAAATTATAGGTTACATTAAAAAACGGATCTCAGCTCAATTAGAAAGAAAAAAATTATTGAAAAAGAGAACAGTTAACATATAGTATGCAATTAGATTATGAGAAATTTGACTAGAAAAAATAAAATGCAATAATCAAACAGCACAGACAAGAACAATGGATTATACCCACAAAAATTTAAAAGACGAAAAGATAATATTAGAAAATCAAAACTTTCATGCAATCAAAGAAGAGGTTAGAGAGAGATAACTGGTGGCAAAGAATTAAAGAGAGAGAGTGACAATTACAAATTACAAACGGAAGATGATAGCGAAATTTCCTTCTGACCCAATAGATCTGTGTGTGCAAATTAGCTTTCGAAATGTACCGCCGGTACAAACCGCCTCTAACAGGTTCAAGTTTCTGATAATTACATAAACATCTCAAAAATTTTGTGAAATTGCATCGACTAGTGATCTAGTTTTGTTACTATGCCAAATCCAATTTGAAAATTTTGAATAAGATTGGATTTAATTTTTTTTTATATAAGTAAACTACTTTATTATTGAATTGTAAGAATTTGTATTTGTGCCTTATTTTTTATATTGGACTAAATAAATTTATTAGTAAAAAGAATTGAACTTACCCAAAAAAAAATAATGAAATTAAAATCGATCAAACTTATCTTTAATCAACTAGATTTTTATATTCTTCTCCAAATAGCTCCCAATCTTTCTTCTTGTTAATACCAATAAAGTGATATGGATTATTTATTATGAACCTTCTTTTAAAGTGTTATTAAATCAACAATATTAAAAACCAAATGTAAGTCGAGGGATGGCCATGGTGGGGAACAATGTGGAGAAACAAGTGAGTGGTGATGGTGGTGGTTGAGATTTTTTTTTTTTTTTTTTTAAGTAGTGCTGTACATCCCAAAAGTTTGTTTCAAAGAAATATGAAAAAGTGAATCCAAGCTTTTTATTTAGAAAAAATTACTGATTAACCCTCTTATACTATCAGCATTTTTCACAATGCACCATTAAAACATCAAAAGATAGAGAGGGTCAATCTAACATAAATTAAAATTCCCTCTGTCAGTTGGCCATCTGATTTTGAAATTGAAATCTAACGACCAATAGACGGAGGGAGTCAATCTAACACAAATTAAAAGTTCAAGGGTTCAATGTGTCACTTTTGATAGTTCAATGGTGCAATGTGAAAAACGCCAATAGTCTAGGGGTCAATCAGTAATTTTTTCTTTTATTTATTATCTAGAGAAGAACTTACTAAAAAAGAGAATGGTTAATCATTCGTCACATCATTTTGGACACACTTTTAAAACAATTTCTTTTTTTGAAAAAATTTAATATTTTTCCTTCACTATTGCATTTTGAATTTGTCCTAACTTTCTAAGTAAATGTCTCTTCTTTCGGTGATCACATAAATGTTCTTTCGTTTTTCTTTTTTCTTTTTATATTCCAATAGAATGAATAATGCTGATAATATTAGCTAATTCGTTGGTAAAGTCTCTTATTAATTGTACCAAATATTTGAATTCGAATCCCACACTCATATGTAGTTTATAAGTCTAATATATTTTTTTAAGGATGAAAAAAGAAAAAAGAAAAAAGAAATAAAGTATTTGATCATCTGCCGTATTATTTAAGATGATATGAAACACCTTTAAGATAATTTGCTTTGGAAGATCTACCATGGGTGGAGATGCAATTCAAAATTTGCATCATTGAGAGAGGTCAATTTGAAATACAATGAAAGAATGTTCGGTAGGGTAGAGCTATAAATTTATAATAGTGACAGGGACTCAGTGTAGTCTCTCAAGTAATTCAAAAACTTTAGGCAGTTTGTGTGTAATTTTCGGAAACTTCAGAGGAGGCAACTGTAATTTTTCCATTTTGTAATTCACCTTCATGGCTTCATATATCACCATGCCATGCAGAGTCTCCCCTCCCTCTCTCTCTCTCTCTCTCTCTCACTCTATCTCTCTATATATATATGTTTGTATAGAGCTTGGACGCCATGGAGATCACAACAATGACCCAAGCCATGCAACTTCACGCCCAAATACTCAAATCGGGCAACCCAGAAACCCAAACTCAAGACCTCAGCAAACTCTTCACCTTCTCAGCTCTCTCACCCACAGGAAACCTCACGTATGCTCGCCTTATCCTCAATTCTTTCCAAACCCCAAATTCCTACTTCTACAACACCATGATCCGAGCCTATGCCCAAAGCCCCGACCCGACCCAAGCACTTTCCCTCTTCCTCTCCATGCATCAATTTCCCCACACCCCCAGACCCGACAAGTTCACATACCCCTTTCTACTCAAATCTTGCACCCGATTGAAACAAACCCATGTAGGAAAACAGCTTCATGGGTTAATATACAAGTCGGGTCTTGATTCAGATCGGTATATACAACACTCGTTGATTCATATGTACTCAACATGTGGGGAATCAGGTGTTGCGTATAAGGTGTTTGAGAAAATTTGTGACAGAGATGTGGTGTCGTGGACTTCTATGATTGATGGGTTGGTTGATGATGATCGGCCTATTGAGGCGATAAGGTTGTTTGAGGGAATGATTGAAGATGGGGTTGAGCCTAATGATGCCACGGTTGTCGCTGTTTTGAGAGCTTGTGCGGATACAGGGGCCTTAGGTGTGGGGAGGAGAGTTCATGGGGTTGTTGAGGAGAGAGAGCTTGGATCAAAAGCGAATGTTAGTACTGCTCTTATTGACATGTATGCGAAATGTGGTTGCATAGATAGTGCAAGGCAAGTGTTCGATGAGATTGTTGACAAAGATGTTTTTGCTTGGACCGCTATGATATCTGGGCTTGCTAGCCATGGGCAGTGTAAAGATGCTGTAGATTTGTTTGAGCAGATAGAAAGATTCAATGTAAAACCTGATGAGAGGACAATGACTGCAGTGTTATCAGCATGTAGAAATGCAGGTTGGGTTATTGAAGGTTACTCTTACTTTAAAAGTATGCGAGGGAAATATGGAGTAAGACCATCAATTCAACACTATGGATGCATTGTAGACCTCCTTGCTCGAGCTGGGCATTTAAATGATGCTGAAGAGTTTATTAGAAAGATGCCCATTGAGCCTGATGTAGTTCTATGGAGAACCCTTATATGGGCCTGCAAAGTTCACGGTGATATTGATCGAGGTGAACGTTTGGTGAAACATCTTCAGCTCCAACAGGTGGAGGATTCTACTGATTGTGGGAGTTTTGTGCTTCTTGGCAATGTTTATGCATCCGCTGGAAAATGGCGTGATAAGGCAATGGTGAGAGAATTGATGAATGAAAAAGGACTTGTAAAGCCAGCAGGGTCTAGTAAGATTGAGATAGATGGGGTAATCCATGAATTTGCATCAGGGGATTCAGGTCACTTGGAAGCAGAAAAAATTTATGAAAAATTGGACGAAATAGAGGAACGATTGAGAGAAGAAGGATACTGTCCGAAACTTTCAGAGGTCTTGCTTGAAATTGATGATGAGGAGAAAGCTTTTCAATTGCTTCACCATAGTGAGAAGCTGGCTGTTGCTTTTGCACTGATTAAAACAAGTCCAGGGACAGAGATCCGGATTGTGAAGAACTTGCGGTCATGTGAGGACTGCCATGCCGTTGTGAAATTAATCTCGAAGATATACCAAAGAGAGATAATCATAAGGGATCGGATCCGCTTCCACCATTTCAGGAATGGAGATTGCTCTTGTGGGGATTACTGGTAATAGGAATTGTATAACAATCCAAGCTGACATTTCTGTTCCATTTTCATGAGTGGGAAAGCATAACTTGTTGATCGAAAACTCCAAAATA
>JAESVK010001051.1:716955-739750 GCA_017140935.1 Hamamelis virginiana
ATATATATATATATATATATATATATATATATATATATACACTTTATTTTTATTTTTATTTTCAACTTTACTAAATTTTCATTTTATTTCTTGTGATATGAAAAATTATTCTTTAATCCTTCAATTACATGTAAGTAGTTATTAATTGCGGTTGATTTTACTTATATTCCTTGCATTTAGGGAAATTTAGAGCCATTATTTAAAAGTATGGAAAGTGCTTTAAATATATAAATTAAAATTAAATTAATTTTTATTTTTTTAAAAAAAAGAGGAAAAATTATAAGGGTTAAATGAAACGGGATCAAATTTGAAGACGTGGGGCTGTTTGGCAAACTTAAAAATATGGCGGCCAGCTAAGGATATATATGTCTACCTGCTTTTTATTCAGTACTGTTTGGTAAGTGCATTTTTTCTGCAAATCAGTTTAATCATGTCCAGAAAATAAGACATAAATACAGTTTTTTTCAAACCAGTCAGAAGCTGATTTACATAAAAACCATATAGCAGAAAGAGATCAGAACTGGCCAGAACCAGTTTTCAAAGTTCCCAAACAGGCCCGCAAAGTATAATTTTTTCTTAATTCTTTTAACATCCTAATTAAGCATGCATTACTTTTATTATTATTATTATTTTTATGTGAGTCGATGTATGCAAGGGTAATTTCGTCATTTCACAAGACGCGCTACTTTGCTTGTGTTCTGTTATAATTGACTAACTAATTACTTTGTACTTTAATAAAAATAAAAAATAAAAATAAATAAAAAGAATTGTATTTTAAGGAAAGTGAGTTGCATAAATGCTTACGAAACTATGATTAGTATTATATTAGATAGTGACTTAAACATGACAGCACTTGCCCCTTTGCAATGGTTTTTTGTATTTTATGGAAGAAAACTGAGGCATTAAAGGACAAATGGGAAATTGTGTTTTACAAAGCATCTTTTATTTTGTTTTGTTTGTTTTCTTTATTTGAGATTGGAAGTACAAAAGCTATTTGGAATCTTTAGAAAACTAGTGTGTCCATTTTCCTTTATAAAATCAAGTTGGAGCCCAACTTGGCTCCTCTTTAATTACCTTCACATGAAAGTGTGCACATCATGTTTTTTTTTCCTTTGCTAGGTGTTTATATTTAGGCATCTATTAGGGTGTACCTAAGCATCCTAAAATAATTAAATAATTCCATTCTATTTACCTTGACATTGACACAATTTTTATTATTTTACTTCTTTAATTAAGTCCATTGGGTACATGTATAAATGGTTACTTTTAGGATCAACTTTATTTTTATCTTTTTCACCATGGTTGGAGATATATATATATATATATATATATATATATATATAGAGAGAGAGAGAGAGAGAAATGCTCTCATCAGCAAATGTTGATTTTAAGCTAAAATGCACAAATAAGGGCAGTCGTCTGATGGAATAGGTTGAGATCACTTAAATGACCCGTAAGTGATAGATTACCCGAAGACTAGCGTGTTAACCAATCTCACCCGTAAAACTTGAGGAACCCAAGCAACTCTCAAAACCCAAGCAACTCTCGCCATTCACCATTGAAGAGGGGTTGTCTGATCATGCAAAACCCTCCGATCACGCAAGATCTTTCGGCGGTTGTCTGATTTTCTTGTGAAATTGGGTATAATTTTTTGTGGTTTTTCTTTGGATTGAACGTTTGGTTGTGTTGTGATGTTTTAGGCAAATGGGTCTTTAGAGAACCGCACGACGGTGGTGGAGGCGGAGATGGTGCCGGTGATGGAAGAAGGGAAGATGGAAATGATGGTGATGAACTGATGATGAATGAGAAGAAGAATGGTGGGATTTCTAAGGGTTAGGGTTGTGTTATGAGCGGGTCGTGTGGGTATTTTAAGTGGGAGTCAATCACATCCCTCAATTCTTATCAGACGGCTGCCATCATTTGTGCATTTTAGCTTAAAATCAGCATTTGTTCATAAGAGCATTTCTGTATATATATATATAATTGATAGTCAAAATTTTAGTATATTTACTGAAGAATAATAATTATTGCTATCTAAATATGATGTGGATCACAAATGAAATGATTTCATCTTCCCAAAGGGGGCAGGCAGGGACACCCTTGCTGTCTCATTACTAATATTTTATTGGAAGTAGGGATGAATAATCATATAAAACTAACACACACTCTCTACTTTAATTCTGAGGCATCATGTGTTTTAGTACTTATAATAAGATATGTTTCCTTGTAGATATATTGGACTGATTCTCATGGCACCAAATGACCACTCCCACTAAATGAAATTCTCTTTATAAGATATCATCATGGGTTCCTTTTTAGCTTTTTACATGTTTTTCACCTTTATTTTTTCTTTTAGGTTTTTTTTTTTTTTTTTTTTTAATCCATTTGAGAATGATGACCTAAAATTGGCAGGGCTTCAAGTGGCTTGAGAATTGATACTACTGGTGAGATATTGTAGTTGGAAAGATGCCTCTGTTGGTGCTAGGTGTCACAACTTATTAAAAACTATTAGTGGCTTGAAAGATTTAATATTTGTGTTCATAACTTAATTATATTTCAAATGTAATTTTTTTAAAAAGAAAATTGATTTTTGATCAATTTTGATTTTTTTTTTCTAGGATTTTGAACAAAAGTTGGTGACAAACATCTTCTGTTAAAATCACTTTTTAAATGCTTAATCACTTTTAATTTTCGTTCAAATACTACCTAACAACCTAACTGTTATTTTAGATTTCCTTTAAAAAAAAAAAAAAATTTCTCAAAAGGGTCCCTTTTTAATTTTTAAAGCATTCCCAATAAGGGTGCTATATGAGTTGCCATTATCAAAATTTGGCATGGACATTCAAATAACTTGCTCTAATAGGCTGCCATTTGGAGTACCAAATTTTGGCAATGCTGCCAATCCAAATGGCACTTGCCATTTGTGCTGTCATATTTTCTCTTCAAAAAAATGATAAATGTCAAAATATAGCATTAATGCATTAGAGCACATTGGTGCCAAATTGCATTGATACCATTTGCGATGTTAAATTTTGACTTTGTCACATCAAATGGCATGACATGGATGCATGGGGATGCTCTAAATGCTCACAAATTAAAAGGCTTCAAAAAATAATAAAATATGTAAAAACAAGGGGAAATTAAGAATTGACCCTCTGTACTATTAGCGAAAAATACTTTGCACCCCTAAACTATCAATTGTGATACATTAACTTCCTATATTATCAATTTCTGATAAATTGCACATTTTTGTCAATTAATCGAGCATTTGTGTAACATAAATAAAATCATGTATATTCATTCATTCACTTATATTAGTTAAAAAATATCTTCAGGTGAACGCATTTGACTTTCTGCATGTTAAATAGATATACAATTAGTTTATAGAAATATGCAATCTCTTGTAAATTAAAAGTACAGTGGATCAAAGTGTCACAATTAATATTTCAAGAATTTAAAGTATTTCTCGCTAATAGTACTGATATAATTTCTCTTAAAAATAAAAATTTTAGCTGCAGATAGGGTTATATCTCATCACCCATTTTCTCCTAAAAATAAAAACTTTAGCTGCAGATAGGGTTATCTCATCACCCACTAGATCAGACCAAAAAAAATTACCCACTGGATCAGACGACAGCCAGCAATGATGAGATGGGTAAATAATAAGGAGTCATCACAAGAATCATTTCTGATTTGAAACATTAACAGAGAGGAGAGGAAAGGGAATGGGGTGGGGTGGGGTGGGGCGGGGCTAGGGGGATTCAGATAAAGATGAGTCGTCATCTAAATGTCTCATGCCTAGATGTGGCAAATAAAAATTAGATCTCAGTGAGATCATCTCACCATTATTAAGGGTGGTGCTATATACCGCATACTTTTTATTAAAAACAGCCTATTTTTTAAATACAACTCACCTATTTGTATTTTTACTAAAGGCAGCACAATAAAATTTTAATAAATATGCTCATTTTATCTTTTACTAAATAGAATCCATTATATAACAGAAATACTGTAAGCAATCCATAATATATCAGAATTTATAAAATGACCATATTACCTCCAATACCATGAAAGAACATCTAAAGATGTTAGTTTGAAGTTTGTACTCACCCTAAACACTTTCGTTTTAGGTTTGTTTGTATATTATTGGTAAACATTATATTTGGAATAAAGTTGCTTCAAAATATGAAAAGTAGCATTTTATAATCATTATGGTATGATGGTTTTATGGAAAAAAAAAACTCATGTTTTGATTGGAAAATTAAAAAAAAAATTATGTGTTCGTGTTCGCTTTCGCATTCAGACTGGTACATCCAAATATGAAGCTTTAGTATTAAGTTGTAGTAAACCGAATATCATTACACATATTCAACTGTAGCAAACCGAATGTGGTCTTTTTGTGTGTGTGTGTGTGTGTGTGTGTGTGTTAGGTCCTCTACTTAATTCTATTAGATGCACTATATACAAAACCATATATAATTATTGAACAGTAAACTTACATATTCGGTATTAGCTTTGAGAGGACTGCAAACTACATTCGATTTGTATATAGTGCATTAATAGAATTAAGTAAATGACCTAACACACCAAAAAATAAAAAATAAAAGATCACATTCGGTTTCCTACAGCTGAATATGTGTAATGATATTCGGTTTCCTACAGATGAATACTAAAGTTTCATATTCGGTTTCCTACAGTTGAATACTAAAACTTCATATTCGGATGTACCAGTCCGAATGCAAACACGAACACATAATTTTTCTTTTCAATTTTTTGATCGAAACAAGTTTTATTTATTTATTTATTTATTATAAAACCATTATACCGTAATGATTATAAAACGCTACTTTTCATGTTTTGAAGCAAGTTTATTCCAAATATAATGTTTACCAATAATATATAAACAAATCTAAAATGAAAGTGTTTAGAGTGAGTACAAACTTCAAACTAACCTCTTTAAGATGAAGATGAAGAAGATGATGATTTTTTTTTAAAAGTTTAATTAATGGGATAACGGGTTGCAAATAGAATTGTCTAGTATTTAGACTTGGGACATTTATGGCATTTTAAAAATTTTATTTTGTATAGTAATGGATTGCCTAAATAATTAGTGGACTGTACTTAAAAAATGGTAAAATAGACCAATGAATATTTTAAATATACTGTCTTTCGTAAAATGGTGTGTTGTATATAGCCCCCGAGAACAGCTCATACCCCCCACAAAACACAAAAGTCACCATCCACAACTTGCAAATCTCATTTTTGTTTCCATGGAACAATACAAATCATAGAAGGGACACAAATTTAATAATGTTCATAGCACTTGAATTTAGTCAAACAAAAGAGCATATATTATTGAAACAGAGTAATCACACACCAGATGAGTTAAAAAAAGCAAGAGAATTAAAGCAAACAAGATTATTCTAAAACCAGAGATACAACCAGATATCTAATACCAATTACATAAATATATATATATATATATATATATATATATGCTCAAAATCCCATTTACAAATTACAACCCAAGCACCCAATAACCTAACACTCTTACAGTGACTTTCTTATAATCATAGGGCCCTAAAACTAGACTAACGCCCCCCCCCCCTCTAGCCAGGAAACCCACAAAGATCATCAGTACTGAAACATGTCTGCAGAAGCCATGATAGGCTGGTTTAGATATTGGAAATTCCATGGATTCATGAGATTATCAGTAGACTCAGTGATGGTGGAGCAAGGATCCACAGCCCCAAAAGCACCGGTGCTTGCATTCAAGAAATTGAGGATCTCATTCAAAGACTGTAACCTGTGGCTCAGCTCACCCACTTGAGCTCTCAGAATTGAATTTTCAGTCTCAATGCTCAAATAATTCTGAGTGGTCACATCCAAGCTTGCCATGATTTGAGTATTCTCCTTGGAGATGTGAGCCACTTGGGACATCAGATCATCCAGATGCTTCTGTTTCCTCATTCTGGATCTTCTGGCTGATTCCCTATTTGATAACATTCTCTTCCTCTTTCTCTGATCCATTAAAACCTGCAATTCTTCTTCAGAACCAGAGTTCTGCAGCAGAGTTGACCCTGAAGATGTCCCACTAGAGGAAGCCATGAAATCTTACAAACAAGTAATTAAGAGAAAGAAAATAGCAGGACCCAGATGCTAATATACTCTAATTATCTGGCTAATAATTCAGATAATTTAAATATATGTGTTTATATATATAATATATGTAGCTAGAGATTTAAGACTAGTTATTCAGCGATTAATAGGCTAATCATGAAATGTAATAGAACCAGTAGAGGAACACAACAGAGAAGGATTGAACTAAATGGGTCCTGCGCCTATATGTGGAATTTATCATAAACCCCAACAGAAGGAGTTCACTGAGAATTGGAGACATGAATCTCAAACATCAAGAACAAGAAATTGAGCATCAAGATCAACTTTAAAAATAACACAGCTACTTCTTCGAAGAAAACTGGTGAGTTGATGCTTAAAATAGTGTCAAAAACTTCAGCCAAGCATAGAAAGTTGGAAACTTTCTCAGATTTGAAGGCAAGAAAACTAGAAATTTTGCAAGAAAATTGGAAATAGTAACTGATTCTGCAGATGGGTTGTTGGTGTTAAATCCAAAAACCCAACAACTTTAGCATCAACAAAGAGCCAATGGGTACTTGATTTTTGGATCTAGGAGAAGACCCTTCAAAATTCCAACCCAAAATCAAAGAGAAACAGAGAGATACAGCTTCAGATATATACTTCAAAATATCTGAAGAGAAAACAAGAAGAGCAAAGAAACTAAAAGAAGATTGATGAGAGAGAGAGAGAGAGAGAGAGAGAGAGAAGGGGAAGGGGCTTTTGAGGGAGTTCAGGGTGGAATTTATAGAACAAAGATGCTGCAGCTACCGAAATAAATAAAAAAATCCCTTTTTTTTAAAAAATAAAAAAAAATAAAAATCACAAAAACAAATGGTGCAGTGCAGAGAAGAGAAAAAGGACTTTGGAATCTCCTCATAGAAAAAGTTGCTGTGGGGGAAAAAAAGATGATAGGGACATGTGGGGGTGGGGGAGAAAACGCCACAACTGTCCAGATCCAGCTGGGAAGCAACTATCAGAGATATTACATCATTTTGTAAAGTCCTAGTTGATGATGCCAAGGTAATACATGTTCATCTATAAAATATGAATTTCATTATCTCACGTAACTTGCCCGTTAAGGTCAGCCACTTCTCACAGTCCAAACTCGACTCAGAGGTTACCATGGGAGCATTTTCTTCACTCTTATCGACCAACTCTCTTTTACTATGAATTTCATTTTTCAGTATGAAAAGTATTAATCTCCTTGCAGAGTTAGGTTTTTATTATTATTATTCAAATTAATTTTTCAGATCTATTACAGTGAAATGCATAGTCAAATATTCAAGCGCTCCAATAGTAAGTTCTTTGTTTTTTTTTCTCTTCTTCCCATCTTTCTTTTCCGTCAAACCAATCACAAGTTTTTAAGCATTTTTATAAGTCCGGAAGAAAAATGGATTCAGCTAAACATGAATCCAAATTTAGATAAATTCTTAGATCCAATCTATTTTTTATACATTTTTTAATCTACTGTTAGAGTAAGGACTTTTGTATTTTGATTCAAAAAATGGATCTAAATTCACTTTTCAAACCCGTTATTGGAATTATTCTTAGTAGTTAGTTCGAGAGGATCATCAACTACACGAGGATTGAAGTACAACCTAGACTCCTACAGCGAAAGGGATTTTTCCACAATTGGCGAAAGCCTAAATTAAGGTAGTATTTTTTTTTTATTTTAAATATCAAATGTTTACATAATTGAAAAGGATCAATGATAAATAGATTTATCATCGAATGTAAACCTCTACAAGAGTTTTATATAGAAATGATCCAATAAGTACATGCTGACTTTCGCGAAAGTCAGCATGAACCTCGTAAGTGATTGTGGGATGCATCTTTTGAAAAACTGACCGTTGGATTAGATACTATACATATGTATGTCAGGCATGCCAAAAATCACAGTAATCCAACGGTTGGTTTCTCATATATGCCACTGAGAAAAATTGTAACAGTTTTCAACGGTCATAATTTTTCATAGTCTGCATTTTGAGTTGCTTACATCGGATCACTGTGATTTTTGGCATACATGACATCTATAACAAGGGTATCTAATCCAACAGGTAATTTTTCAAAATATGCATCTCATAAATTTTTATGAGCTTCATGCCAATTTTTTGCGAAATTCAGCATTTGTTAATTAGATTGGGACTCAATTTTATATATACAAAAATCGAATCAAATGCATACTCTTATTCTCTTTTACATTTGTTAGTGTTTGATCGAATTTTTTTTATTAATTTAATGGGTACATGTGCATTTATTGTAACTTTTGGATAGAAATTTATAATAATGCAACAGATTTAATGTTATGAATATAATAATGTAATGTTTGTCTTGAATTTTTTTCTTAAAATAAATAAATAAAATAGGAATAAATGTGCCCTTATTGTAAATAAATAGACTCCACTTGTTTTCAAATTTTCCTGTGAGTTTGAACACTGTCTTTACAGTGAAAGTACCAAGTAGATCTGGCAGAGTGTCAGAGGTCACTGTAATATAGCAAATGTAGAGGAGTTAGGTGTGTGACTATTAAATTTAGCTTCTGGAGCTGGGTCCAGCTTCTAGGAGTTCATCATTGGGTCCAATTTCACACCCAAAAACAAATTCACTGTGTCCAAGGAATTGTCTAAGCTGGCCATGGAGTTGAGAAAGATAGCATAGAAATAGTTAGGGCAATATTTGTCTTTCAGCTTGAAAACAATTGGAAATTTGGAATCCCTGCTCTGACACAAATGTTTCTGTGCTTTAAATGCAAGTTGCAGACTGTTGGCAGGCATCACAATTTGGGTGTTGGGTTGGCAAAAAAGAGGCCACAAGGGTTGCTGTATGATTGATTGAGTCAAGGTTTTCTGTCTCATTTTTTTAAAAATCAAACATTTTAATAAATATTCATATTTAAATTTTTAATATAAATTATATTTTAATAAATATTCATATTTAAATTTTTAATATAAATTTTTATGAAAGAGAACAGAAAAATGGTAGATATGGGACAAAGATCTCCACTAGTTATTGATTAGCCTTATTGGTAATAATGAATGAAATTTTTTTTTTTTTTAAATAAGTCAAAATACACACAATAAATACGTACTCATCTAGGCACTTATAAGTTTCATCCAAACACTACTTCTAAAAGGATTTAATCCAATAAAATATATATATAAATTACATTTATGATATATTGGTCTAATGGTATATGTCTCTATTTCTAAAAAATATATTTGATTTAAACATATTTATTTGTATTGAAGGCAAATTTGGGATATAACAGTATGCGCGGGTTTCTATTATTTGGCAAAAGCAAAATATAAAATAAAAAAAACAATTCCTCATCGTATTTTTAAATATTAATCATTTTTGATTAATTTGATTTTAGTTAAATTGTTTAAATGATGATAAAGACTCCTAAAAGCTTCTATAAATAAATAATTCAACAAAACCGGCAAAGTTATATAAATAATTGATATTTGAAAGACAATACATATCGAACTGACCTTAGGCTTCGTTTAAATTAGCTTTAATTTGCTTAAAATCATTTTTAGATAACTATCTTTTCATGTATATTTTTTGACTTATGTCCAAACCATCTGTTTACATATCAAAACTTTCAGACTAAAAATTATCTTGACAAAAGTTAGGAAGTTTAATTTTGTCCAATCATCCCACTACCCCTTCAAATCGTTTAAAATTACGTGATTTTACCTCATTTGTTTGCTTAAGTGCATTTTGTGTTCTAAAAACTTTTAGACAAAGTTAAGAACGGACCAGAACCCTCAATTCACTATGCTGGAACCACGCAGTTCATTATATTGGAAACATAGTTCACTACGCTGAAAAAATAGAGTTCACTACATTGGAAAAAATAAAAATAAAAATAAAAAATAAAAAAATTAATAAAGAACAGAACCTTACCATTTAAGTCTTAAAGGTTTTTTCAGCCCTAACCTGACTCAATCACAAAGAAATAATTCTTTATTAATTTAACTTAGTACCTCTTTCTTTTTAAGGCAAAGAAGCAAGACCAAAACTCTACATATTTAATTCTTTTTTACTTCCTTTTTAAACATATTTAATTCTTTTTACTTCTTTTTTAAAAGAGAGTGTAAGCAGCCAGACCAGACCACCGACAATTCCATATATTAATTGACACACAATTCTCATGCTGATTTACAGGCTCAAATAGCCACAACTCTATTTTGGTACATCTTTGTTGGGTGAACAGTGAACTTCAAGGCCTAGCTTCTGGAAAGAACAAAAGTCATGGCATAAAACATATATAGTCTCACAATGACCATCATTGTGGATGTAATATTTGTAACATTTTGCAATATATATATATATATATATAACCCTAATTATCTTGACTTTTGAATGGAGATCATCTACCTCTTCCATCATTATTAATTTTTATGGTATGTTATTTAGACGTCGCATGTATCTAAAATTCTTGAATAGATAAATTTAGAAAAATAAAAATTGTGAGTTCAAGCACATAAAAATATGTTGGTATTCATTTATTTGTATTGATCGGGTATGATTTGGTATATGGTTATGTTTCTATCATTTAGCATATGTAGCATATTTTGAAATTTTAATCGAATTATTTGAATGATGATAAGACTCCTAATGATGTCTTAAAAAGAATTAAATGGCTAACATTAGGAAAATGTTATTGACACTCCCCTTATTTCAAAACTTATTTCTAGTGTGCACATGAGAAACCCAGATAACCTCTGTTGGGGCTACTGCAGAGCATATTCTAAAAACTCGGTCGTTAAATTAGATTCCCCATTTATGAATGTCATGTCTGCAAAAAATTATGGTAATCCAATGGTTTTTTTTTTTTTTTTTTAATAATAATAATAACCGTGAAGAATTATGGAACTATGACACAGAAAAGTCACTTTTTATTATTATTTTTTTTTCATTCTGGCATTTTTTAAAAAATTGACCGTTGGATCAATGTGATTTGTTGCAGACATTACATTCATAAAAAGAAAATCTAATCTAAAGGTCAGTTTTTCAATATATGCTTTGTTAACTATCCCAATAGAAATTACCATATATAACTTTACATCAGACGTGATTTCTCATATGTACAAGAGAAATAAGATTTGAAATCACGGACATTTGTGTCATTCAAAGCATAAAACTTAAGAGTGTAGAGTGCAAATAGCTAATGCTGAAATTCCAATAACATTTTTCTAAAATTATTTAAATAACTTGATATTCTAAATACAAGACAGGGCAATTTCCATGAATAATTCTAAGTTTCCAAAATATTACGGCTAGGAATCCGATCCAAAACATATTACGGTTATATACCTATTACTATTTTTTTTGGACGAAATTAACCTTGAAATTGAAGTTTGACCAATTTGTACAGGATCCCCAATTTTATGTATAATCCCAAAAAATAAACAGAATCCCTAATCCCCACCAATTTATCTAATAATCACCAATATTGTTAAGAATCCTCAATCCACTTTATGTCACGTCAACATTTAATGCTAGTCATTCAATGTCCTCCGAATTTTTTGTACAGGATCCCCAATTTTATGTATAATCCCAAAAAATAAACAGAATCTCCAATCCCCAATTTATCTAATAATCACCAATATTGTTAAGAATCCACAATCCACTTCATGTCACGTCAGCATTTAATGCGGGTCATTTAATGTCCCCCCAAATTTTTTGTACAGAATCCCCAATTTTATGTATAATCCCAAAAAATAAACAGAATCCTCAATCCCCAATTTATTTAATAATCACCAATATTGTTAAGAATCCCCAATCCACTTTATATCACGTCAACATCATGCATGTCATTCATTCAGTTTGCGCTTTCCACAAATCAATTAAATATTTTATACTCTATTGGGTATTCTTAGTAATATTGGGGATTGGTGATTATTTGTAATTCTAGTGATCCTTTGTAATATTGGGGATTGGGGATTATACACAAAATTAGGGATTGTGTTGATTATTGGTGATTCTTCAATTTTTTTTTAATTCATTCGCATAAAAATTTTGACCATGTCAATAGTCAAATTGTAAATATTCATATGAGTGGAGGGTATTTATGTCCTAAAAAAATATTTACGTAATTAATTTTGAATCGAACACGTAGCTGTAATATTTTGAAAACTCAGGATTATTCATGAAAATTGGCCAAGAAGACACACTCAATGTGATCTATTGTCCTGTCCAGTGAGTCTTCAATAATTTTTATTACATTAATGTGATTCAAATATTCAATAAGTCACATGAAAGGCATAAAAGAAAGTACAAAAGAAGAGAGAAGATCTACCTTCCATTCACATGTGACTTTAATTTGACAACAAATAATATTTTAATATTTTACCACACTCATGCTATATATGACCAACTCAGTAGAACTATTTATTTTACATATTTAATTCTTTACACATGCATCAATATTTTTAAAGAGAATAAGCAGCCAGACCTGACCAGACCAGACCAGACCAGACCAGACCAGTCCAGTGACAGTTATAAATTAACTCACATTTCTCATGCTAATTAATTTACAGCCAGAAGGCCACAACTTTATTTTGGTACAACTTTGTTGGGCGACCTGCAAAAGCTAGCCTTTTGGAAAGAGCAAAGGGGCATGTCATGAAACATAAAGTCACTGCTCAGTGCTCACCATGACCATCATTTTCAGTGTTGAATTTGCTTGCTGTGAGTGGGTGGGTGGGTAGGTGGGTGTGAGGTTTGATTCATTGCATTTTTAAAGGGGTTTTCATCGTTTCTAAATTTGTTGCCTTAGCAGTGAAGAAAACCATGTGAAAAGGAAAGGACTTGATGTTTCAATTCTATCGTACCAAATATCTTAACAAGGTAGGAATGGTTCTCTTCTTTCTTCATAAAAATATATTTTTAACTTTGAAAAGTATTTTGTTAAATGGAGTGGTACTTTTGAGGATCCCAATAACCGCCGGTTCGATATAGTTATTTTGGTGGTCAGAGTTGATTCCGTATAGTACTTTTCAACCGCTGGTTCGATATAATTATTTTGGAGGACAGAGTTGAATCCGTGTAGTATTTTTCAACTGACCCAATACGTACTGATTGATGGTTGCATTGTAACATCACAGCGGTATTTTCACCCTTAATTGTGTGATATTGTGCATATGCATCTTGTTAGGATAACCTCATAATTGATCAATTCATTCTAAAAGAAGAGTATTTAAGGAAATCTAAATGAGACGTTTTTGTTAATCGTATCAAAATTGTGAATTTGAACACAACCTTAATAATAATGCAATACAAAATGGCATGTGTGACTTGCTTTATAATTAGTTCGTGTTGAATTAGCATGAATTAACTTGTCAACTTGAAATGTACATAATGCAATTATAACTCAAAACTAATATGGAAAAATTATTCAAAAGATTAAATTTAAGTTCTTTTTTACCCGAAAATCCCACCATCTTTTTACTTTATCCAAAGGTCCTAATTTAAGTTCCTTTTAGACCCAAAAGTCCTTTCAAACAATGCATCATTTTTCTGAAATGCATCAGTTTATGCAAAATCAAAAAACAAACTGTTTCATTTCTCATTAAACTAATGATTTCTTATAAAATTGAAGTATGCTTATATGTGTGTGTGTGTGTCTATATATATATATATATATATATATATATATATAAACACCTCTAAAAACTAATGCATTTCTCATTAAACTAATGGGTTCTTATAAAATTTAAGCATGTTTACGAAAACTGATGCATTTTCGAATCAATTTTATTTTATTTTAAAAAAAAAAAAAACACACACACACACACACTAGTTTCCTAAAAGAAAAAACCACCTTTGAAAACTAATGCATTTCCTGCGAATGCATCTGCTTCTGCCAAAAAAACAGAGCACAACAAATCACCTCCTAAACTGATCTAATTAAGTTTCTTCTCACTCTCCTCCTCCATATATCTTGCAAAGAGAGAATGTTAACTGTTAAGCTTTGAGATTGAATGGCATTGTTGTCATCCATCTCACATGTATCAGTTTTTTGTTGGGGATTGAAGAAAGTTTCAAGTGTTCTTCTGATTATCACCCTTATCAATTTGGTTTAATACGATTTTTCATTCAAACTAGACTCTCATTTAATTTTGTTCAATCCTGGATTACATGTTTTGTATTTTCTTCTTAAATTTTGTAAGATTGCAGGTTCCAACCAGTCATTAAAACATATTCAGTATAATCCTATTTTTTCCATCTCCTCTATTGCACAAAAACGAAGCAATATCATAGTATTTATACACCTCAAAGAGAGAAAAATCATGATACAAGGACTATCAAAATCCGGAGTTCATTGGCAAGGGTCTATTGGGTAGCTGAAGACTGAACCCAATTCAGGACTAAGTTTTCTCTAACCCAGCCACTAGAAGTCTCGGATTTGTTCATCATGGAGGGGACTTATAGATAAACAAAACTTATAAAAAGGATTTTTGGGTAAAGTGAAAAAGATGATTGGACTTTTAGATAAATATAAAACTTATAAAAAGGACTTATGAGTGAATAGTCCTATATTTACATTTTTATTCATTATCCTTTTTCCCCCCAAAATAATGGGATTCAAGGTTATATAAAATATTCAAAGATATAAAGAACAAGTTTTTAAATATAATAGACCTTTCAAGGTGCCGATGATTTTGTTGGCGGTGTTCTTCGATTTTTAGAAGAAATTTTTCGAATTTATGCATATGGAAGGACATCAATATCTATTCATTATTATTAGCGCGATTGAGGTAGGAATAGATTTGTAGTTTAAGAAAAATACAATAAAAAGCCTTTTAAGTGTTTTTTTTTTTTTGCAAAAAAGATGGAGAATCAAATCTAAACATTGAAAACTAAAATGGACATTTATGACGCTTTAGTTGTAAAGGAAAAACTACAAAGCATTTAGTTTTACGGAGATGAGATGTTAATATAAGGTGCACTTAATGTAAAGTTGTGTAAGGTCGTAAGGTGACCTTGGTAGGGTCAATTGCAAAACGTATATATTTTGAAAAATCGACTGTTGGATTATGACTGTCATGTTTGCAATAAATTACAGTGATCAATGGCAAATTTTTCAAGAAATATCAAAATGAAAAATTGTTATCAAAATGTCATCATTATTTCACAGTTAATATTTTGAAAAACCAACCGGTGGATCACCGTGATTTTTTGGAGACATGACATTCAATTCATAAGAATGAAATTCAATCCCAATGGTTTGTTCCTCAAAATATATTATGAAACTAGCCTTATATTAGCATCAGGCGCACCTTATATTAGCATATCCATTTAACTATATACACAGATCATATAATTAAAAGGATGTTGGATTATAATTGTATCAATTCGATGAATTCAATAAACAAGCCAATTTAGGTCACTCAGATCAAACCCTCAACCAAACACAACCCATTTAGTACAATTTTGACATCACAACCAACTAGGCTCAGAAAAGGCTGGCAATTGAAGAACCAGCCTGCTTGTTCACCTCTCAAGCCCGCGCTTGGTTCAATCTGCTTCTTTTGTATTTTTCTTTTAATAAATATTGGACTCTGCCTATAATGGCCTATATGACCCAATCATAGTAACCCGCATTACTTTTAGCAGAAATGATCATTTAAGGACCGTTTACTAAATTAAGTTAACGTTCACTCACCATTTTCTCACACACACATATATATATAGTTAGTTTCCCTTATCACTCGTTTTTAATGCTATTGTAACAGTCTAGATCAGTTTTAACTGTATTGTAACTGTTTTCAGTTAGCTTAGTTACCTTAGACAGTTAGCTTAGTTAGCTTAGCTATTTATAAGTGATATCTTGTAACTCACAAGACAAAAAAAATGAGAAATCACGTTTCTCTTCCAACTCTCTCTCTCTCTCCCAACTTTCTCTCATGCATTTCCAATATGGTATCAGAGCAGATCACTACTCTTCTCCTTTTCTGATTCAATTCAATCATTTTCTTCTGCACAATCGTTGAATTTCAATTTCTATCCTTTTCATTTCCTATGGGAACTACAGAAATTAGAAGCCCCAATTCCTCAAATGGCATATCCGCCATTGATGAACCTTCAAGCCCTTATTTCCTTCATCATTCAGACAGTCCAGGTCTTGTTCTGGTCTCACAGTCTTTAACCGGAGATAACTATGCCTCCTGGACTAGAGCAATGTTGATTGCATTATCAGTGAAGAACAAGCTTGGATTCATCGACGGATCGATTTCTAAACCTGAAGGTGATGATCTAAACCTTATTAATTCTTGGATTAGAAACAACAATATTGTTATTTCCTGGATCTTGAACTCTGTTTCTGAAGAAATCTGTGCTAGTATAATTTTTGCTGCATCGGCTTATGAGATTTGGCTTGATCTTAAGGATCGTTTCCAACAGAGGAATGGTCCTAGAATTTTTCAGTTACATTGTGAATTGATGAATCTTGTTCAAGATCAATGTTCTGTTAGCATTTATTTTACAAAACTGAAAACAGTTACAATACAGTTACAACTGATCTAGACTGTTACAATTGATCTAAGCTAACAGAATAAGAAGATAATAGAATGATGACTTAATACCAGTGTTAGAAGAAGTCTTAACATATGATGAGGCAAAAACAAGAACATATACTAGTGCATAAACTATAATCAATACCTAAAGTGAATTAACAATTATGAGAAACAATTTGAAAAAAATTAATTAAATAAAAATAAAAAACAAGTTACAACACATTGCCTAGAAAATTAAAGCTTCATGAAACACACACCAGCCCCAAGCTTCCTCGTTTGGTTGCCAAGAAAACTAAGGAAAATGAAAAAAAAAAATTATATTTTCTGAAAATGGAAACTCGCTCCATATATAGCAAATACTTGAGTGAAAGGGTTCTTCTTCCTTGGCTACAAATAATGGAAGTTTGAGATTCAAGGATTTGATTGCCTTTCTTTTCGTACATTTTCACAGCAACAAAAGAAAAGATTATATTTTCACAAGGACAAAGGAAAATAAAATAATATGCATAGAGAGCATGCGAGAGATGTTGTCATGCCAACCTAGTCGGATGCTTTGTCCCACGGAATCAGACCCCATAGGTTGTTGCCATGATCTGTGAAAAAAGTTGTGATCCATCCCCTGCAAGATTTTTCCTCGGATCCCACTTGGCCAATTTCTCATTTGATTGCAAAGGTTTGAACTTAGTTATCAAACTGTCCAATTAATAAATGAAAACAAACTTAGTTATCTGACCATTGGATCGCCGGATCACTGGATCAACGTCTGAGTCAAATTCGTGAACTAGTGATATAAATAAAACAATTTAAAATAATTATTAAAAAAAAATTTGCCTAAAATGGGCAAAAGTATGCAAATATATAATAACCTCACTTGGATTTACCAAAAAAGAGGCAGAATACACTTTTTTTTTTTTAAAGAAAAAAAAAAGAACACATTGATTAAGCATTGATTTATGATTTATGAATGCAAAATAATATTATGAAATAACAAGCAACAAGGGGAACACAAATGTTCTTCAGAAACACAAACATAAAATAACAAAATAATAATAATAATAATATTGATTTACGTACGATTTATGAATGCAAAACAATATTATGAAATACTAAAACTATGGAATAAACTACAGAAGCACTTAAGTGAATAACTGAAATATGATATCAGAATATCAGATTTTTACTCATTTTTTATTAGCAGCGATAAATAAAAATAAAGACGAAGAAGAAACGAGACCATACCATTGATGCCGTGAGCTGTCGTAGCTAGAGAGGTCTAATGCTTATGGGATGGTGGCTGGATTGAAAAGAATGATTTATATTTAAAAGCTTTTTTGTTGAATACATCAAAACGACCTTGAAAGTATAAGAGAAAATGGCTTTAGACATGTGGGCATTCAGTCATTTTACTCTCCATTGAACATTAGGTCTAATCTGCCCGAGTTACATGGTTCAATTAACCTAAACGATTCAGTTAAAAACTCAACCCAGTTGGCTGAACTTGATTTGATAAAAATCTCAGATCTTACAGATAACCAACACCCAAATTTTAAGTAGTTTAAAACCAAGGAAACCCTAGAAATTCAGAAACAGTAGTTATCTTGTCTGAAATTTTTTGCTAATCCTCACAATCTTGTAAATTTAATAACAAATCTTATGCAAACGAACAATACCTAAAAACATATCTAGTCTGAATAGTAGTTGATTCGTCTAGGTATTTCAGCTTCTCATAGCAATCCCGTCAATAAACCACACAAATCCCAAAAACCAGCAGTCATTTAGTATTTCTTTTATCAATAAACATACTGTTCAGCTAAAAATCTCTTGTCACGTGAAGTAGGTGTGCTCGGGCGTGTCAGGACTAATTAAAGTCCGGAGATCGTTCAGACACGACCCCAAGCACCTATCTAGGCAGTAGCAGGCTGAAGACCGAGAATCTCAAGGCCTAGAAGGTCACTATTTTTATGATCAGGCGATTGAATGGAAGTCAGGGGTACTACTTCCTATGGGTCTTTAAAGCGAACGATTTAAACAAGAAATCACAATCAATGAATAATAATAAAGACATATGAAAGAGATCAAACTGAGAAGAACTTAAACTTCATTAACGAAATTGAAATACTTACAAATTAATGATAAGCTTACCAATCCTTTGAAAGTCATGATAGATGCTTGAACGAAAATGATGTTGGATGTGGAAATAAATACAGAACTGAATTAAATACAATACTGGACGAAATTAAAAGCTGGAACAAAGTTGATTAAAAGAAAATTGCAAGACTTGAAGCTTGTATTGTTGATTGTTTGAAGTTGTTGGGGGTTTTTGAAACGTTGCATTTCATCTTCTCTTTATAGCTCCACGGCTGGAATAACTGCTCCTCCATGATCAAAAAACGGCTGCTGCTCCATTCTTCAATTGTGGTTTGATCCATGATCTTCAATGGCAAATAACGTGGCTTTGTGGCCTTCCTATCTATAAGTAGTTCTCTATCATGGCTGAAACTTCTCAGCCATTATCTTTAAGTAACCACCCACTATTTAATCTCCTCTAACAGCTTGCCACGTGTCCAATCTTCATTTTGATTTAGTCTATAATTAGCTTTAATCTTCTGCCACGTGTCTGATTCTCTCTCATTCCCAACTTCATTTTCCCTTTAAAAACTGATTAGCCACGTTTCCTATTTAAATTTGAATTCTTATTTAGCTAGCTCTACACATCAACCAACTCTCCTATTTTTAAGCTAGCTAAACTTCCCAAGTTAATCCCACGTGGCCAATCATCATTGGTCGACATTTTTTAGCGTGAACACATACATAAAAACACAAATCTCATAAATAAATAAAATAACACTAAGTAGTTCCTACTAGATTGTTTTGAAAACTCACAAAAGTATACAACTAAGATACCCCATTTAAACATTTTATATTTTCCATGAAACCTGCAGAGAGAGAGAGAGAGAGAGAGAGAGAGAGAGAGATGGAACCTGCAGAGAGTGATGGATCTTGCGGCAGCGGCATGGCTTGCAGGCGGGACAGCGGCGTGGAGGTGTGCAGACGGGGCAGCGGCGGCAGCGTGGCTTGCAGGCAGGGCACTGCAGCAGCGTGGAGGCTGATATATTAGGGACTGAGGGCGTGGAGGCTGATATATTAGGGCTTTGTTAGTTTGTTCTATACAAAGTTAAAACCAATAAAAAGGCGTAGTTTTGAATAGGAATAATTCTTTCATTTCTTATTCTTAATATCTAAGTATAATAATTTTCACAAAGACATTTTTAAAAACAACCGTTGGATGAGATGTTCCGCTTATGTAAGACATGCATGAAAAAAATCAAGTTGATCCAACGATCATTTTTTTTTCTAAATGCCACATTCTTGTAAAAACTATAATATTAAATTTGCATAGTTTAAACAATTTAAATGTTTTCTCAAAAACCAACAGTCGGATCTATGTAATTTTTTGAATACATAATTTGTTTATATGGAACATCTTATTCAGGGGCGGAGCTAGGATTTTGTCTACGTGGGGACAAATTATTATTATTTTTTTTTTGGGACCAAATAATATTAAAAACTGATTCCAACCTTAAATATCATATAATATTAACGAATTGATATCTATACATTTTTTTATGCTCGAATATGAAGTCTCTCTCTACCTATAAGTGGAGAAATACATGCCATTAAATCAATAAGACATTTGCTATGTAGGAGTACTGATAAACTTATCAATAATATCAAATTTAATATTATAAAATCTATAAACTACATATATCTTACCATACTTTTTACCATAAAAGAAATGGTTAAAGGAGAGAAACTCAAAGATCCTATCACATAGTGATCTAAACACCTATTCAATTTAAACTTTTCTACTTTTTAACATAATATTAAGACTTTTTCAAAATCTAAAGTAATTTCAAAGTTTTTTAACAAATAATATAATGGGGGAAATTTTTAAAAAAAAAATGAAAATTTTAAAATCTTTGAAAAAATTACCATATGATTTAAAATTTGGATGGAGGCAGGTGCCCCCACTGCCCCAATGCTAAATCCGCCCCTGCCAAAAGTGTCTCTCAAATGATGTGGTGAATGATCTAATTCTTCTTCTTTTTTTTTTTTAAATGAATCCTCTCTTCATAATAAATGAAAGGTTAGGATTCATTTGAGATGTCTTTTTGGGATATATAACATTACCGTCAAAGTACAATTATACAAGAGATGCATAATAAACAATAAAAATCACAAGAAAAATACTTTATGTACCAAAAAAATTGTCCCAAAAATGAATCCCAAATGATGTGGCCCCTTATTTAACCATTCTCTTTTCTAGCAAATTTTTTTATTGATAATAAATGAAGACTTAATATTGACATATTTTTCTGGACATACTTTAGAATATTGAAATATTTTAATATATAGCATTATTGAAATCACAGACACAAAAGTAGGAAGAAACTCAAGAAGCAGTCGTACCTTAAGGAAGTCTGAAAGCATGCTTTTTTGTTTTTGGTTTGAATTGTCTTTTTCGATCAAAAGTACAGGCATGCATAAAGAAATAAAAATAAAAATAAAAATCATAAGTACAAAAGTAAGAATCTAATGATTATTTATAAGAAACCAAAGAAGCAGCTGTGGATATCAAGGCCCTGATTGCTTTCTGAAAATTTTCAAATTTACAATTTTTATTTTCTATGAAAATTTTTTAAATATAGTTTTCATTTTCAGTTTTCAAAATTTAAAAAATGTGTTTACTTTACAAAAGTTAAAATTGTTTTCAAAATCTAAAAATAGTGTAAATACATTTACTAAAATTATATATGATCTCTATATGTTTTATTATTTTTATTTTTTGGTTTTGTATTTGGTCTACATTTTTTTTTCTATGTCTATAAGTATTGCCGGCCACAATATAATCCTTATTTTCAGTTTTCGTGAAAATACAAAAAAACGTCTTTTTAATGTTTTCACATTTTCTTAAAAATTGAATTCATTTCTTGAAAATAATTTTTATTTTTTATAAGTAAATGCATTTTTTTAGATCTTTTTCTGTTTTCATTAAAAATAAATAAAAAAATAAAAAAAATTTCACGAAATAAATGAAAGGATTAAAATAGGCAAATGATATCAGTGCTCGATCCACCCAGCACCAACTACACTCCACACTAACAATTGTGAGGCTAAATTTCCATTTTTGCCCTCATATCAAAATCCCTCAAATATATATATATATATATATATATATATATATATATATATATATATACACACACACACACACACACACACACTTTATACTTCCATATAATCAGTTCCATTGTGAATTTTAAAAAAATAACCGTTCGATAAAATACTCATCTTATGAATATCATGTCTGCTCAAAATCAACATGATCCAACGGTCGGTTTCCGAAAAATCGATATGACCATAAAATTGTGACATTTCAAAGAATAAAAAAGAAAAAGAAAAAAAAAAGGTTAAACAATAACCGAAGAACAGAAATATGTTTTATAGCTAAATAACTTCAAAGTACTAGTCTAGAGTTTGATAAGGATCTGCAAAATCAGCGTATAGGAAGATTCATTATGCTCCCGGATCTAACAACATTAAATTCTTATTATACAGAGTTCTAATAAATTCTTATTATAGCGAGTTCTAAGCATGTACTTTACTTCTAAGAGTGCTTCTATGCCTATGTACATAAGTGAAGCCAATAAAAATATATACATATACAATGCAACGATAAACAAATTTACTTGTGGTATTCCCCTGTTTTCAGTACTTCAACTGCAACAACTTATCTTATTCTAATACTCTAAAATATTACTATTCTTCCATCCGTTGAAAACATTTAGACATGGAAGTTTTTAATACGATGCCAATTTTTCCATTCAAAGAAAAATTGATGCACGATCATTTTTTTCATCGTCACCTTGGCAATAGCCAGAAGTGCATGGATTCAAACTATCAAAACATCATAAGTGAAAAGATGGATTTTCAGTTGGTACTACCATTCCAGCTGCTCGTCTTCCCAAATATTTGAACACTTTTATCCTCTTGTTTTTGACACACATATTATGTCAAAACAAGACACTAAAACCTTTGGTACGAAAACCTACCCATTAGTATCGAAAAAA
>JAESVK010001051.1:779750-796925 GCA_017140935.1 Hamamelis virginiana
GTTACATAATCTTATTGTGTATGTCGTGTCTGTCAAAAATCACAATGATCCGACTATTGATTTTCAAAATACTATTCACGAAACACTCTAACAATATTTACCGTTGGATGTTGTAACAATTGTTTAATTGTCTGTATTTTGAAAACCAACCGTTGGATCACTGTGATTTTTGGCAGACATGACATACATACGAAGATTTTCTAATCCAACGGTCGGTTTTTCAACTTACAATTGCATTCCTGATACAACTTGCATCAAGTCCAGATCGACATAACCTTAGCATTCCTATATATATATATATATATATTGCTAATCATATTACTATGCCACTCACATTGAAGGAAGACCCCGTACCACATGGAATGTAATTGACACATGGTAGCATTTAGCCCCCATGTGACAAATGAAAGTGAAGAATTGATTCCAATGATGGACTTTTTAAGAAGTCATTTAGGAAAAAAAATAGTGTTTGACAAGTGCATATTTTAAAAGTCAATTTGTATGAAAAAGTATGAAAAGTTCATTTAAAAGTCTATTTGATTTCTAAAAGTTATCTATAGTAGCTTATCTAGATGAACTTTTTAATGATTTTTTTTTTTTGACAAGATTAAAACCAAGTTTTATTAGACATCAACCAAAGCTCGTTACATCAAATCAGCCCCTAAGACTGGCCAAAGCCAGTCCGGCGGGTGATCTTTCCAAGAGAAAAAGGAAGTAATGCTATGCAAGCCAAACTTGGAAATCCTATCTGCAAGGGAATTGCATGACCTCGGCACTGATCCAACAACAGCAACTCTGAACTGGGAAAGTAAAACTTGACAATCACCACAAACAACCTCTAACTCTTGCATCTTAGGCATGATTCCCTACACACTATCATACACCACTCTCGCATCCCTTCAACTTCAAACTTTTCATTGATTGACTTCTCATAAAAGTTCATTTAAAAAGTTTTATCAAATGCTTTTAAAAATTCTAAATGAACTTTGGCTCTAGGAAGCCCATTTGGGACACACTTTTGGGACAATTTTTTTTGGAATATAAAGCAATTTTTAAAACCCCAAATCCCGAATGCAATCGAGAGAATAAGGTTGGCTAGGGCGTGAACTGTAGCATCCTTAGAATTCTTTGGCTTATGGGATATTTGCAATAAATTGTGTGATTTTGTGATTGTCTTACTTGGTCTGCATGGGTGATTTGATAATAACAACGATGCAAACACATTCAGCTTGTTGATTTTTCAAGAAGAGTGATTGGTTAGGGTTTTAGAATAGTTTTTTTTTTTTTTTTGAAAACTGAATTTTTGGTCAAAATGACACAAATGACCCCCATATTTTTTGAGTTTCTATTCATTGTAAAAGGGTAAAAACATAATTAGGTATAAAAAGTAAAAATCAAAAACCCTAACACTATGTTTGGATTGAGAGAGTTAGAGAGAAGAGAAGAGAAACTCATTAAGAGAAGAGAAGAGAAGAGAACAGAAGAGAAAGTTAAATGACTTTCTCTCCACCTTGTTTGGATAGAGAGGGGAGAAAGTTAAATAACTTTCTCTCCACCCTGTTTGGATAGCCTTCATAAGAGAAGAGAAGAGAAGATTTTAAGGTATAAATTCCAATATTGCCCTTACTTACATAAAAAGGAAATAAAAACTAAAGAAGGAAAAGAAAGGGCAAAATAGTAAAATCATCCCTCATTTAAACTCTTTCTCTTCTCTTCTCTCCATTTCTCTCCGATTTGGAGAGAAAGAAATGTGATCCATTTTCTCTCCTCTTTCTCTCCCCCTCCTCCCCTTTCTCTCCAACTCTCTCAATCCAAACGAGAGAAACTTAAAAAGTTTCTCTTCTCTTCTCTTCTCTCCAACTCTCTCAATCCAAACTGACCCTAAAAAGATAAAACTGATTCAGCAATGAGCAAACCCCATTCGATTTTGCCCCATTTGGCCATTTCCCCGACGGCGACTCCAATCCTCCACCGGTCCACCCCTGTTCTCCGCTACTGCACATCGTCATTCGACTCATTCCTCTGATCCTCTCACAATTCCAGTCGGGCCAGTCCACCTGCTAGCTGCTGCACATCTTCGATTCGGCTATTCCACCCCTGCTGCATCCGCTGCACACTGCGTGTCTGCACATCCAATCTTTCATTCTTTTGATTATTTTCCCATTTATCTGGTAAACTGTAATCCTTTATTCCCTGATGTAAATTCACTTTCAAGTTTCATCCCTTTGTGCATATTGCGTGTCTGCATATTTTCATTAGCTTCCTTGCCTTTTTTTTTTTTTTGACTTTCCAAGTTTTTTGTGCAACCATTTGAAAGTATTACTGTATTATGCATAAATGCATGTAGTTTCCAACAATTCTTCTATGGCAATATGGTCATCAGATTACCCATAAATTATATGGGTAGTATTTGGCTTGTAAATGGCCCTCGAGATCAAATCAACAGCATACAGACTGGATGGATGGTAAGAAATGACCTTTACTTAATGTGATTGCTAAAAAATTAAAAATGTGATGTCTTTTCTGTAGCATCTAACTCTATTAATTTCTTTTGCATCTCTGATTCCAACTTTAATGCCAAGGTCAAAATATAAAAAATTAGTGGAGTCTTTACATTTATAGGATTTGTTTCTATATATATTTTTTAAGATTTTTAATAAATAATAAATAATTATTAATTATTAATTAATATATTTATGATGTCACGGTTTAACCCGACGGTTCAACCTGTTGAACCGGATGACTCTTAACTCGGTAACTTTTTCGGTTCGATGAACGGTCCGGGTTTTAAAACAATGGTTGCAAACTTGCAATATTCCCTCCCTTTTAATCCCACTCACGACTCACGAGTGCGTGATAACGGTATGACCCGGCCCTAAATCCAGCCATTCATAGATTTATTTATTTCATGTGAAACCCCACCCGCAAACCCGACCCATTACCAGCCCTAGGTAAGAAGTAGGAAATGCAGGGCAATCAGAAAGATATACTCGTCCATACGGTGGCAGCGGCTCTTCACCGTCTTCCACGACAGCGAGCGACGCGTCCATTGGCGCCATCCAACTCCGTTAAGCTTCCTCCGTCAACCCCTCTTCAGGTAGTTTGTCATTGGGATTATATACATACACATCACACAAACAGTAGATTTGGAATTTGGAAACACTTCAAAATCAAGTTTGAAGCTTTACTATGAGAATTGGAATTCCAATTCTAGGGCATCTCCATTAATTAGGGCTCGATTGGAACCTCGGAGTTGGACTGGAATTGGTGTACGAATTGGAAAGGTATCTCTCTCTCTCTCTCTCTCTCTCTCGCGTGCGCGCTCGCTTGCTCTCTCTGCTTGGTGTCTCCATTAAATAACTGCTGGTTCAATTTCTTATCTTGCTTTATAATACTATGTGTGGTTGATGATAAACCTGAGGGAAATCATATGATAATTATTGTACTTTCATGCAAGCTGTTTGAAAAAATGTCTAAAAGAAAACTGCCTGCAAACTGTGAAACATTAAACCCTTGCTGCGTATTGCTTTCATTTTTATTTTTGTTTTTTTCTTTTGTCTAGACATGATAATTGCTTCATTTATCTTGTGTTTTGTGAATCCAAACACAAGTTAAGAATCACAATTTCTAATTCAAATTCTTTGTGTCATCCAAACATCGGAATCATAATTCAATTCCAATTCCGTTAGAAACTTAGAATTGATTGGAATTCGAATTTCAATCAGACCCTTATTGATTCAGAATTGGACAGAATTGGAATTCCAATCCATGCAACCCAAATGCTGCTAGTTTTTTTCCATTTTAGTTATGATCTCGACTATTCTAGTTCACATACAGTTTGCATGGGTTTGATACTTTGATTGTTTGTCTTTGTGTTCGATACTATGGTGTCTGCGATGCAGTTATTTTTTTAGGGCATCAGTACATCATGTAGGTCCTGGCCCCTGGGTGACAGTGAGGATCGCCATTGGGGTTTCACTCTTTACACTTCACTTGCTGGGATCTATAATATAATATAATCATATTGAGTTGGACACATGCCTAATTTTCACAAAGATGAATGATGCAAAATTTTATATGTGTGTGTGTGTATATACACTTTAATTTGAATAGACCCATGACATTATGTTTATGAGTAGAGATATTTTTGTGTATATACAGTTTTTCTCTTTGACATTTTTGAGAAACCGACCATTGGATCACTATGATTTTTTACAGCCATGACATGCATGAGTATAGTATTTGATCCAACGGTTAGTTTTTCAAAACATGTATCTCACAATTATCTATGGGCTTCATGCTTATATAAGGTTATATAAGCATATGCTGACTTGATCATTTCTGTGTGTGTGTGTGTGTGTGTGTGTATTTATTTATTTATTCTACTCATGGCTATGAGAGGGTGTGGTTTTTAAATTGGATGAGTTTACTTGATAAGGTAGATTTTTTACACCTTTTGGATAGCCTATCAAACTTTTTTTATCCTATTGCTTATTGTTTCTTCACTGTTTTCTATTTTTTATTCTTTTATTTTTTAAGTTCTCACAGACATATCCTGAGTCCCTTTGGGTTTTAGCATTAGCTTCTACATGTTGTGGATGTATGAGTTCTCGAGCCAATATACATAGAAATTTCCATTGGTGTTGGCCAGACTAAATGGAATCTGATTTGGATCCTTTCATTGATATTCTTCCTGAGCCCACTGTCACCAATGGTAAGTAACTCTATTAAAACCATTATTAAGTCATATATTCAGTTCACTTCTTTGGGACTGAGTGGGTTGATATTGAATTCTGTTGCAGCTCGGGCTGGTGGAAAGTTTCAACCCAAGGCCAAACCTCGTCCCAGAAAGGAATCTTCTACATCAGTTCCTTCTTCACTTCCGGATGTTGCAAAGGAAGTTCCAACCTCTGATGACCATAGAAGCTCGGAATTAGCAAAGCCCGTGTCCCAACTTGTTGTGACCAGAGAGGATCTGGGCTTCACAAATGCTCTGCCTTCGGAGGTTGCAATATCTGGCAGCAACAGTGATTGGCATTCTAGCTTGAGAAAATCTGCGGGGGAGGTAAAATAAATATTTATCTTTTCTAGTATTGATGTGTTGCATCTACACGATTCAAAAGTTCTCTGACCTGAAAATTATATTGGTTTTAGGCAGATTCCATGGGGTTTGATTTGGATCCGTTTGCTGATTTTCTTCCTGATCCTGTCATAAGTAATGGTATGGTTATGCTTTCACACCTTTGTTGACTTGATATATGCAATTCTAATCTTGTTTAAAGATGGTATTTTTTTCTATTGTAGCTGGGGCTAGTAGCAAGTTTCTACCCAAGGCCAAACCCCAACCCAGGAAAGATGCTTCAGCATCAGTCCATTCAGCCCTCCCTAATGCTGAAGAAGAAAAGCCTGATTCACTAGTATTCACTGGCTCAGACACAACGCAATCGGTTAAGCCTGTTGATGTTTCAGATAATAGATTGACAGATCCATGGGGTTCGTCATCAGCTAACTCTGAGATCTTTGGGACTAAAGAGCCATTGAAAGACAATGAGGGTTCATTTCCTGTTGCCAACAGAAGCTTGGGACTAGTAAACCTGTCATTCCAACTTGGTGCAAGTAAAGAGGATGCGGGCTCCAGAGATGCTCTGCGTTCGGGGGTTGCAATTTCTGACAGCAATGGTAATTGGCATTCTAGCTTTAGAAAATTTGCAGGAGAGGTAGAGGCTTATATTTATTTTTTTATGGTATTGGTGTATAATGTCTACATGATTTATGAGTTCTATGACCCAGAAAATTCTATTGGTTGTAGACAGATTCTATGGGGTTTGATTTGGACCCTTTTGCTGAAGTTCTTCCTGAGCCTGCCGCAAGTAATTGTAAGTGATGCTTTCAAACCACTGTCAACTTATATATGAGGCTCCATAATTGCTTCAAGGGGCCGAGTGGTTGATATTAAATTTTGTTTCAGCTCGGGTTGGCGGTAATTTTCAACCTAAGGCCAAGCCCTGCCCCATAAAGGAAACATCTGCATCAGTCACTTCTGCTACTTCTAATGTTACAAAGGACAAGCTTGCTGAACTAGCATCCGCTGGCTCGGGTACAATGCAGTTTACTCAGAGTGTTTCTATTGCAGATAATAGATTGGCTGACCTGGTTGGTTTGTCTTTAGCTACCTCACAAATCCATGGGAGTAAAGATTCATTGGACAACAGTGAGGGGTCATTTTTAGGAGTTCCATTCTCTGACAATGATGGAAGCTTGGGATTAGTTGAACCCTCATCCCATACTGTTACCGTAGATGCTCTGCAGTCGGAGGTTGCATTGGCTGATGGGAATGGAGATTGGCATTCTAGTTTACGAAAATCGGCAGGGGAGGTAAATATTTATAGTTCTTTCTGGTATTTGTGTATTGCATCTATATGATTGGTAAGTTTTGTTTCTTACAGAATGCAGACATATTTTCTGAGCTGGAATATCTTGATGATTTTCTTTCTCAATCTACAACTTCAGGAGGTGTGTAAAGAAACCTTTTGAGTCTTTAAAATTTATTAGAGTCCTGTGTTATAGTAAGAGCTCTTTGTTTATTCTAATGGTAGTGAGTGCTGCAAGCAAGTCCCAACCGAATATTGAGACGAATGCCCTGGTGAGGAACAAGTTCTTGATGTCAAATCCCTTTGATACTGATGGGGGAGGTTCTCTTTGTCCTTCAGAGACTCCAACTCTTCATGCTTCTAGTAGCAAGGACACAGAGGGGGACACCGGTGTTCCAGTTCTTTCTTCTATTTACTCCTCTTTTCCTGAACTTTCTACGGCCCAAGATCCAGTAACCTGTGGTGAAGCAGCTGTCCCTAATAATGATATAGATTATCAGATTGATAATGGAAGGCTGGAAACAGAGGTAAAGATCTATATTTCTAATGATTACGGTACTTAATTTTGATATATATATATATATATATATATTAATTGGTTAGAATTTTGTTAATTTCAGGAAGCTGGGCCCTTTCCTGCCTTCGAAACTCTTGATATTATGTCAGAGGCGACCATCACATCTGGTATGTACAAAATCAGCTTCCTGCATTTTTTTATTCTTTTATTTTTCTGTTCAGAGTTTTGTGTTAAGTCCATGTTAATTTCAGGGCGGCGCAGCAGCAAATTTCTACCCAAGCCCAAGGTACAAAGGAAAAAAGAGAAACCTATGGCCAGTAGTTCTGACGCAGATGCAGTTAAGTCTGTTATGTGCCCACTGGATGCTCAGTTGGTTCATTCTGAAACTGAAGACATGGATGAGGGATCAATTCCTGCCTTCCCATCTGATGATGCTCTTGATTTCTCATCTGTGAGGTTTAGTGATTCTATTCCCACAAATCCTACCTCTGAACTCCTGGTCAGCAAAGAACCGACAAACCTTGCAGACACTTCTCATTTAGATGCTGCCATCCCTGAGGATGTTGGGCATTCAGAGGCTGCTCCTGAAATGTCAGGAAAAGCGGTAGCATTTTCAACTTCTATATTTGTTATGCATTATTTTCTTGCTTAATTTAGATGCTTTGTTAATTTGTGTTGATGATGAATCTTGAAGGGGAGGTTGCCGACCTCGACCTCGTGACCTACCCCTTATGCTTTCTCCCACTTATCTTTGCAAGGGTTTACTGATGTCCCCTCGATCTCAACCCTATCAGGTAGGGTCGCGGTCCTGGGTGTTCTCCCTCCCCTAAGAATGTTGTACTCGCGCTTTCTCCACCTTGTAGGGAGACGTCAAGGAGGGCTTCACAACGCTGGTACATCCACGACCCTGTCTCACGATGAAGCAAGGCATGGAGAGGTCTCCACTGACACAATTCCCTTAGCCTGGCTAAGGATGCTCGCCTTGGGGGGGCACGTCCTTGCGGTGAGAGCGGTGAGAGGCTCGTTGCTCTTGCCCTCCCTTCTCCACAAGACCGAACATTGGGGATTTGGTTTCATGGTAGGGACAGAGGCCAGCCAGGGCAAAGAGACGCCCTTGCAAGGAGACAAGGTCGTGGATGTACCAGCGTTGTGAAGCCCTCCTCAACGTCTCCCTACAATGTGGAGAAAGCGTGAGTGTAACATTCTTAGGGGAGGGAGAACACCCAGGACTGCGACCCTACCTGACAGGGTTGAGATCTAGGGGACATAAGTTCGCCCTTGCAATGATAAGAGGGAGAAAGCTTAAGAGGTAGTTCACGAGATCGAGGTCGGCGACCTCCCCTTCAAGTTTCATCATCAACAATTTGTATTACTCTGGTCCTAACACATTTTTGTTATTTTATTTTATTTTTTTGGGGATTGGTGGTGGTTTTAGAGTGCTCAGAGTAGAAAAAGAAAAACTTCTACCATTTCAGATGTTTCTCAGAAGCTCGAAAAATCTTCCACAGCTGGTGGCGAGAATGAATATGGGGAATCATCAAGACATCTAAGAAACCGTAGGGCGGCTCATGACCTTGTTAACGGGTCTGAGGATGGGGCTAATGATGATGGAGGCTTCCCTGCTGAACCTCATAGTAATTCTGTTCTAAATGAAGATGAAAACAATGATGATGAATATAGAGTGGAAGATACACCACGAAAAAAACGAGCTCCAAGAAAGTGTAAAAATCCTGTGGCAGAAAATGAAAAACCAGTTCAAAAACGTAAGAAGGCCAATGAAGTACCAGATCAGGCATCCAAAGAAACTCCTAAAAAGTTCTCTCATTCTACTCGTCGAAACAGAAGGCGTGGTAATTGCAATATCTGGGTGTCAAAGTCTTTGACACATAATGATTTTTAATTATGCGTTAATGAAATGCCGTTTTTTTTTTTTTTTTTTTTTTTTTTAATAGTGGACAAGGCTTTACTTGAAACCCCTGAGGATGAAATTGACATTCAAAAATTGCCTATCAAGGATCTAATTCTGCTTGCAGAGTTTAGGGAGCGAATATCGGTACATTTTCTGCCTTTCTGATTTTGGTGATCATATTTTTTAATGGAAGTGATCGTGTTTATGGTTTTGCCTTTCACTTATAACATTTCTTCCATAGCCAGATTTATTTTATGTTTGCTAATTCCAGCATCATTGGTTTTCTTACTTTGCCCCTATCTGTCCTGTTATGCAGAATAAAGAGGCAACAGTGTCGAAAACGCCCTTGACTAATCAAAGGTATTTGAATTTTTTAACTGGAACAATATTCAGATAAACTTTCATGTGTATTAGCGACCTTTTAAGTTGACATCTGTGCAACGGTTTTGTGCAATGAAAATCTTTTGATTTGCAAAACTTTTGCGTGTTATCTGATGGCTTGAAGTGCAGTGTCTATGCACAGCTCAATGATGTAAGAACTTAGCACTCCTTATTCCTTTGCATGTCATCTGATGGCTTGTAGTGCAGTGTCTGTTAGATTTCTTGATGCTTAGATGTGGATAGGAGTTTATTTCAAGTAGTATATTTCAATTAGCTGACCCCATGTAGTTGGGATTAAGGTTTAGTTGAGTTGAGAGGTAGTATGTCTCAGTTGAAGAGGTTGCACAATAACCCAACATAGGATGTGACCCGTAAGTATGTAGTGAGAAGCTAATGTAAAAATAAAGGGTAAATTACAAAAAAAAAACACCCTTGCAGTTAGGTCAGATTTTACTATAATCCCTTCAAATCAGTCCCTAAAGTATTGACAAATTTCACTTTTGTACCCTTTCCCTTAAATTGCTTCAAATCAGTCCCTGAGTACTGATTTTATCCTCCAATTTTTCTGCAGTGCCGTTCTACAATGTCGGTTTTACCTCTCAAACTATCATGGTAAGATCGGCACTGCAGAAAAGTTGGAGGATAAAATCGGTACTCGGAGACTGATTTGAAACAATTCAAGGAAAGGGTAACAAAGTGAAATCTGTCAATACTTTGGGACTGATTTGAAGCAATTTAAAGAAAAGGGACTATAGGGAAATCTGATCTGAAGTCTAAACTTCTGGGTGTTTTTTTTATAATTACCTATTAATTATGTAATGAGAAGCAATTGTGATAGTTTGCTCACATAAAGAGTGGCCTGATGGGACATAAGCCTAATAAACATGAATTCTCTGACAATTGTTTTCTTTCAGTTGATTTCATTGTTTAGCACTTTAGCTTGAAATGTATCATCTCAGTTTTGCACCAAGGGCCTAGTCTTGAGTCTGTCCTATAATAATCTGTATTACCAAGCATTGTGTTTGGAGCTTGCTTGTTCTCATTCATTAGCACCTCCATTAGATGTTCCTCTTAAAGAATAAGGAGAAGACCACATGCATATGCACCCCCACTTTTTCTGCTTACCTTTCATATTTTCATTTTTGAACTTGGCTTTTCTAATCCAACAATGGTGGTAGAGCTGGTTCGATGTCAAAAAAACAGTTCACTCTGCTGTGAGGTTATTTTGTTAAGAGGGTGATCATGTAGGCAAGCTAATTGATGCTTCTCCCTGTTTATTAATTTTCTTAAAAGAACAGTTACTAAAAGAGTGGGTGAATTTTCTGTCACACCATTTCCTTTGAAAAATGGGCGAGTTTTCTGTCACGATAAGTTGCTCTATCAACTAATCCAACCATTTCCTAATGCTGATTTTGGTGACAATAATTGCTTGGTATTTTTCTCAGCTGTCTGTGGGAACTGGAGGAAGTTCATATAAAGCATACAATTCATGTTTCATGTGCACCATTTTGTATTTGATTAGTAGCTGTCGTTTGAGGTCAAAAAATCTGGTTTGCTGTCCTTTTCGTTTAGACTACTTTCTTAAAATACTTCAGGTTCATGAAATCTGATAAATGGAGAAGTCGATTTAGAAACATTGTTGTCAGTAAAAGGTTTTAATTGGCTATATGTTGTGCTTGTCATCTGACAAAAGGAAATTCATCTATTAAGACTAAGGAGTGATACTTAAAAATTTCAAATCAATGTTATTCTTCACTTTGGTGGCATGAGTCCATTAAGAATAATTATGGGGATTAGATTGTTTTAACTCACATCTTTAATAAAATGAATGATGGGGATCATTGGCATGAACAAAAAGCTTACAAAAGGTGGCCTAAAGGCCTTGATTCTAAGGCTCAGAAAGTTCTGTAGAGAGTTATGAGTCTTCTGTTTGTTAGTTTCCTTTATTTATTTATTTTTATGTTATACATTTTAAAAAATTGGTCAAGTTATTGTTCACGGTTATTTTTTATACGGGTGCTATTCACATGGGTTACTGTTCATGCTGCTCTAGTAGTGATTAGTGAACCAATTAGGTTATTTTTGTCTTTTTTGGGGGGGCTTATTCAATTAGGTGTTGATGGGTGGTTATGGTTTTATTTATATTTTCTTGTGTTTTTGTCTATAAAAGGATTGTAATTTTCATTTTTGAAGTTAACGATAGAGTATTGAGAATTTTACAGCTCTGAAGCTTTTGTTAGTCAGCGTGATTACTTAGGAAACCCTAGGTGTGATTGCCTTCTCTTTCTTGTTCTTCTTTCTTTATATACTTGTTCCGAATAAAACCAATTTGCAACCAGACCAGAAACTTCAAAAATAAATCCTAATAACCCTACATCTATTCTGAAAACTCCTCTTAACTGAACCCTAATCACCCTTTAACCTTTTTACATAAAACTCTAATCCAAAATCCCTATCTTAGAGCTGAACTGTCAGATTCTTTATCAATGAAGTTCTGTTGATAGCTATGTTACCTAGACATGACACTGGATACCAATTCAGCACAACTTGGATGCACTCACTGACACGGCAAAGTTTAGAAAAACAAGCCACAGGCTTAGTGAGGACATGAAAATATGTAATACATGTGTACACACACACACACACACAATCCCGATCTAGTCAGCATATGCTTACATAAGTTATGTAAGCATGAAGCCCATAGATAATTGTGGGATGCATATTTTGAAAAACTGATCGTTGGATTAGATATTGTACTTATGGATGTCTTTCATGATAAAAATCACAGTGATACAATATCAGAATTTCAAAATATAGCTATCAAAAACTACGACCGCTAAAAACTGTCACAGTTTTTGTCAATGACATTTCTAAGAAACCGACTGTTGGATCATTGTGATTTTTGGCAGCCAGGACATGTATAAGTATAGTAGCTAATCCAACGGTCAGTATGGGCTCATTGAATGGGCATGATCGTGAGCCTTGTAGCTATAAAAGGCCATATGCACTATAAGCAGGAAGCCCTTCCATTTGTTCAATGATTTGATTAATAGAATTGTCTCATGAGGCTTGAAATTTGTATAAAAGGCATCCATGGCTTATTTCAAGGGATGAAAAAATTCATATTGAATATTTGGGATGCATAGGGAACAAGAGCATTCTCATTCTTAGGATCTTCTCTTCCTACCACACCTTAAGGGGATGAAAAAATTCATATTGGAATATTGGGATGCACAAGGAACAAGAGCATTCTCGTTCTTAGGATCTTCTCTTCCTACCACACCTTATGGTTCCCTTGATTGCTTTGCTCTCCCCTCTACAACACTTTCTTGCTGTCTCATCAACTCAAATGTCAATAGCTCGAATAGTTCATCTTTCTCTCCCTCAGGTACCTACCTATCTCCACAAGGAATGCCAACTTTTGATTTGATGCTACATGAGGGTAATACGGTGTCATATAACGAATATTCTCCGTTTCATTATAGAATTGCCTCTCTCTCTCTCTCTCTCTCTCTCTCTCTCTCATGCTAGGAAGGTTGGTTGGGTTTGGGTTTGAGATGGTAGGGGGCTAGATGAGGTTAGGCCCAATGTTACTTTCTTGGAGGTTGGTTGTGTTTGGATTTGAGAGGGTAGGGGGGCCTAGATGAGGTTAGGCCCAATGTTACCTAGAAAGTAGATTGTTGTGGTACGTGGAAAATGAATGGATAATGTATTACCCTAGGACCTGGTATGATCGGGTTATGCTTCTAAAGCTTTTGTAGATTGCTTAATTAGAAATCATTGTGATTAAGTAATTTTAGATGCAAGCTTCATCTTATCTTTTTTCAATACTATATAATACGAGTTAGTACTTTTGAAACCTACAATACCTCTATTTATTTTTTAAGAAGCATGTTTGATATGCATTAACCTTGTGATAACACAACACTCCCTATTTCCAATATACATGTGTCTTACGATATGTTCTAGCCATTGTCCCCTTTTGCGCCTAAACTTTTTATATTGCCTTGCAAAAATGAGGAAAGAATTGAGAAGAAACTATTTGGGTCTGCCAAATTTAGTGTTTAGGAAATTAGGAATGAAAGTATACCATGTTTTGGATCGCACAATCCAAATTGTGGATTCCTAGGATCTATCGGATTGTGGTAACACTGGTTAGTCACTTGACTAAGTAAACAATATTAATATGCATGGAACTTGACATTTGCCATTCGAGGAAATTTTAAACCCTCCAATTAACTGCACCTGTTGTTGTTAAAAGAATTTCTTCTGCTGTGTCACTTAATTTGGGAAAGAATTAGAAAGTAGGTTAATGTGCTTGTTTGTAAGTAGTCTATAATTATTACATTACTAAAGTCATGTGTAGTTCATTGATTTATATTTATGGTTACAGTTCTTGCTTTGCAGTGCTGACAATTATTTTCATGGGGATGCTCCTGATAATGAAGAGATCTTTGCTTCGGACCAAGATAGAGACTCTAATGATGATCAAGCCAATATTAGGGTTCAGCCAAGTTCCTCTTACTTTAATTACCAGTCTTACATGAACAAATCTCGCAGTGCAAGATGGTCAAAACAAGACACAGAATTGTTCTATGAGGTATTTATAGCTGTAGTTTTTCATTCATCTAGTTATTTTCACCAAAAGCCTTTTTTTTCTTCATAAATAATAGTTGATAGAGTGAATTACTGTCTATTTCAGCTTACGGTACTGCCAGAACGAAAGTTAATTTGGTTCAGAACCTTTCCTTTTGTGATAGTTGGTCAGGACCATTCTACAAGTAGCCTGTATAGGTGTCCACAGAGCCAGATGAAATGACCTGGTTGTGGTACCAATAATGAAATTTTAGACCACAGTGGGAATGAGGAAAATGTAATTGTTTGATCAAAATGGTTATTGGAATGCTTAAATCCGGCTCTTTAAGATTCAGTAGCTATTGCCATCAGTGCAGAGGGACATGAAAGATACATAGGATGGGGCATAAGATTGTTTAGTGTTGGATACTAGTACTTTGTTGTTGGGTCTATTATCTCTTGGAGATTGTCTAGTTGCTACTTTCTGCTGTCTGTGAATGGCAATTTTTGGAAACATGCCCCATGAACAGCAATTAGGAGAACCCTGTCAAGGGTTCTCTGTCAAGGGTTCTCCGCTTGTCCTGTTGGTAGCTTAACAACACCATGGTTGGTTTGTAGGGAGATCACAAGTTTGGTAAGGAAAACATTGTGGGGAGATCACAAGTTTGGTAAGGAAAACATTGTGGGTTTTTTTGCATTATTGCATGTTATTCCTATGTATTGCCTGGCCCAGGGATGGACCCAAGACTGTACACTAGAGGGGTCCAATAAAAATATATTTTTTTTTTTTTGTTAATGAGGCCTTTTAAAATATGTCAAGGACTAGGAGCCCATGGTTTTCCCCAATTGCCCCCGCCCTGCGTCGCAGCTGGCATTAATCTGTCCCTGCAATGCCCTCCATGGTCTGACTTGACTAAAATTTTGTTAGGATTCCATTATGGCACTGTTGATGACTGCTGTAAATTTAATTTGGAGAGAGAGAGAGAGAGAGGTTGGTCACTTCTCTTCCATCAGATGGATGAGCTTCATCAACGTACCCCGGTGGATTTCACTGGCCTTGGCTAGACCTTCCAATATCTTGGGGAGCAATGCTTCTTTAGATGTTGGAATTTATAGAACCACAATATAGAAAATATGTCTATTTTCTCCTTAAAAGAGTGATTTTGTCAAGTAAGGTGCAAGAGGCTTTTTGATTTATCTGTCCACTATGCAAGGTATGATCTTGTGGTAAGACACGGCAGATTTAGATGGTCTATATCACAGCATTTATGTACTGTCTTTCAAGACACTTTTAAAGGATTTTACATTCTAAAGGTTTTATCTGCTAAAATCATCAGATTAAGATGAGTTTTGGTGGATTCACAATATTATGTAATCATATTATGAGTACTAATTCTTTCTTTTATCAATGTCATTGCTTCTCTACTTCTTTTCCCGTGCATTGCTTTTTATTTTATTCTATTTTTTATATTTATTCTGATAAGTTAAGTGGTATATCATCTTATATTAGTTAAGTGATATATCATCTTATACCTGTCTTAATATGTTTTCTAGGGTGTTCGACAGTTTGGGACAGATTTTGCAATGGTACAGCAGCTTTTCCCTGGCCGGACACGAAATCAAATCAAGTTAAAATATAAGAAAGAAGAGCGTCAACATCCATTGAGGCTTTCTGAAGCGGTTAAAAATCGTGCCAAAGGTGAAGACCTTGTCCTATCGTGTATAACTTAAAATGTTTGATTAAAACACTTTTGGAACATGATTATTATGATTATGCTGATGCCTATATATTTGGTATGTGAAGAAGCTATGGATAGGTTTGATTTTATCCTCTAAAAGACCACTGTGATGTTTCGTTCTTGTGAAAGACCACTAAGATTTTTTTTATTTTTTATTTTTAACCTTATATTTTGTCTTTATATTATTGAAATTGCTCTTTTTGCCGCTTTTAGTGGGAGCTGGAAATACTTAGTCATTGTTAGTTTTTACCCTCTTTGGACAATATTATTTGGTTTTAGTTGGAAAATTTTTAGTAATTGATAGCCATGCTTTGCTTTTTATTTTTATTTTTGGTACATAGAAGAGCTTCATGACATAGGCCTGAACGCGAGACCTTTCACTCAAAACTCATAACCTTAAATCGAGCAAGAGCTTGTGTCTTGAAGGGCATCTAAAGAAGGAATTCTTTCATGTCTCATACAATTGAAAGGGGATTGGCTTATAGTACTACTTAAATACAATTAAGGCCCTTTAGATGGTTGTGCCATATTCTTTTTTATGCTTACATTACAGGATATTATGCTTTTATTGGCAACTTGACTTGACAGTACTTAATCAGAGCTCACTGGAGAGGAGTCAAACCCGATTGATTGTAAGTTAGGTGGATTCGGTTGTGTTCTTTTTGTCAGTGAATGGGTGAAGTATAAGAGTGAAGAGAAAGCCCAAATATTTGAACTTGGAGTTCCTTTCCAAAAGTCAAAGGTTTCAGTGTTTTGTAAGAGTGATATTATGGGTCTTTTAAAGGGAAATGTAAAGCTTATCTATCTGTCCATGGGAATATGGATTTCAACAAAGTAATGGAGCGAGCGAGGTTTCCAAGATTTTTATATGTTCATATAATAATAAAAATATGTTAATGGTGTTGGATGTACTTGTTAGGAGATGGAAAGCTCAAATTGTGGAAAGCTCTTGTGTACTTACTATATGTGGCTAAAGATTAGTATATATGTGGCTGCTTGCGGGTGGCTGCTTGCATGTGGCTTGTGCTGGAGTCGCACTAAAAAACGTGTAAAAATGCAAGTCAGATACAAGAGCTTTATAGCTTCAATTGGAAGCTTTACTAACATATTTATTGTGAGTTGGCATGCTTGGAAACTATGATGTGATAATATAATATCTTCTTGCAGATCATTCCCATTTTGAACTAGTGATTGAGCGACTACAACAAACTGCTCAGGCGGAACAGGACTCAAATGGAGATGACTCGATTGCAATGACAGGGGGGGAGGAGGAGGAGGAGGAGGAGGAGGAGGCGGCAGTGGGGGATGAGGCGACTGCTGAAACAAATGTATGCCTTCTTGGTCTCTCTTGTTTTCTCTTCTGTGTAAGGTGCTAATGTGCTTGCGTTAGGAAATTTCTGAGGGAAAATCATTATCTGTGTATCTAGACCTTTTGGTTTTGGAGTACTCATACCTATATAGAAGCTGCTTATTTCCTGTATACATGATTACCAAGTATTTCACCGAAAAAATAAAATAAAAAGATCGGCAAGTAGAAGATGGTTAGTCCCACCAAAGAAAGCTATACATGAAGATTTACTGGGATTAGTATCCAATTTAAATGCAACAAGGAGACGTTGGTTAGAAAGCTAAAATTTTCCTGCATGACCCCCTATTTTCACATTTGGCTCTCAATTATCCTTA